>CATIWF010087042.1:0-22572 GCA_949630135.1 Balakata baccata
CAAGATTGGATTGTTGTGGTTTGCTACAACCCAACAAGGTGAGATGTTGAAGAAAAATCAAGAAATTATAAAGGTATAAATTCTGAATTTTCTTTGGTTAAATTAGTTTTAATTGGCACATGTAAAATCCTTTGATTCGGGTTTTAAAAATTTTATTTTTCGCTGCGTTATATATATGTGATACATGATCAAAACCCTTCAATTATAAGTACTTGTTATATGTACATGGTATTGATAATAGCATTATACATACTGTTGAGTCATTACAACTCATTCAAATAAAAACAAAACTATTATCATACATCATTGTATTATAACTGGGCTCAAACGGGATATGTATGGACTGTCGCAATCTTTATAAGCATATATCAATTGCCAGCTAAGGAATAGGAGAGTCAAAAGCTCTATTCCAAAAATTTTATTTATAGGGATTTACGGTACCATTTAACCTAGGAGGCATATCAACAATTCCATATCACAATTCCTCTTCAACTTTCATAGTCCCTAGGAGGCATATCACAATTCCTCCCTCATCTTTCATAGTTGTCAAGGACATATAATTTATTACACAATTGGTTTCCAATCAATATTTCTTACATATTGGGCATAAGCCTCTCATTAATATCTTCACTAACATCATAAATTCATATAATAATATTCATGCCATCATGCATCTCGATCACATTAATACACTTTGTAGCACTTATGGTTCAATCATAATTCAAGCAGTCATAATATCTTATTAATTTGCAATTCATGCATAATAATCGCAAACATGCCATAAAAGTTATAGTATCAAAGTACACAAATTCCATAAGTTTTTCTCAAAGTGAGGGACTTACCTCGTTTAAACCATTCATTCCAAGTACTTTAAGTGTCGTCATCAAACTTGAGCATCTACCACTTTGTCAATTATCAATTTAGGCATTGAACCTAACATGCAACTAAATAGGGCTCACGACCCCACAATCATATATATACACATGCAATTTTCAAATTTATAATCATAACTTCACGTTATTATTTCAATAACCCCTTTTATTTTCGTGCTACGTATTTATGCACCATTATTTCCTCTCTTAAGGCTCAAATATTCCCACTTCTATCATTGTTGGTTCATTATGCATTAATTATACTAACCAATTGGGCAAGAGTTTATTTTTGGAGAACGAGTCTCATTTCTCTTTCACTCATCTTGGTTTCCATTTTTAAATTTACTAATAACCATATGGGTAAATTCAAGTTCTAAAGTTCACTTCTTGTTTATTAACGATATTCAACATGCCATTAAGCTCTTAGGCAATCTAGCATGTTACCAATTAACTTGAATCACGATCTATGACTCCTACACTATCATCGATTTATCAAGCTATAGGGTCAACAATCATATGTTTACTCATTTCGGATTTGAGTGCACATCAAAAACAAGTTATTTGATCATACTTAGTCTTTGATTTCATTCCTTCATACATCATTCGTAGCTTGTAGCTCAATCAATGTACTACATGTTCTCATTTACATCTTAATTATCAATCATTTCTAGTTAACATGTTATTATCGCATTTTCATGCCATTAAGGAGTTAAAGAATGCCAATGTGATCTTACCTCTTATGGAGCCACCTCAAATCCAAGCTTTTTAGCTTGCCTAGCCTTCTTTAGTGGTAACTCCACCTTCCAAGGCACCATCTATATACAATCATAACCATGGTTAACATACTTAGCTATTTGAAACTATATAAAACTAGTTAAACATGAATCCGGCTCAAAACCCTTCAAGTTATGTCTTTTCTTTCTTAAATCATGTTAAAAATGCTTTACCCATCTTATACTAGTCTCAAAGTGAGTTTTCCCTCAAGAAAACTCAAGATCCCCTCTTATCCATACCTGTTTACAAATGGGTTTCTACCCATTTCAGATAAATGATAACAAACCACCATGAATCAAGCAAAAGAGATGAGGAGATGTGTTTTCTTACCCTTAGAAGGTAGAAAACGAAGCTAACTTTGTTGGAGAACTCGAACTCCCTCAAGCTCCAAGCTCTCTCTCTAACTCTTTCTTCTCCCTTGGCAAATCTCCTAAATCTATGCTCAAATCTTGATCTTAGATGTTAGATCTTGTGTTTGGAGGCTTAAAACTCATCAAAACTCATGTGGGAGATAGAATTTTAGAAGATTGAAAGTGTTTCTAGGATTTTTCTCAAGTGGGGGCTGATAGAAATGATTTTGTGACCGAAGTGAGAAAGAACTCGGGTATTTATATACCTGACACCGAGAATGAATCATACAGCTTTGCACGAGTCATGCTTAATGCCCTAGAAACCTTACCATGATACGACACAAAGTCGTGTACAGTGTCTTCAACCATAGAGTCTGCACAGGTCGTGCACAGTGACTTAGTCACCATATCTTGCACAAGTCGTGCATCCTGCACGGGTCATGCACAGCCTTGCATCATCCATCTCATATCTTTTTTTTATATATAAATTACCTTTTTAATACCTTAAATGATCATGATAACTTTTAGGCCCATTTTGTAGGCGTGACATGGTGTGTTAGAGGAAGCTCTAGTGTTGAAACTTTCTAAAAAAATCAGTATGAAAGAAATGAATTTGAGTAAAATTGAAAAGAAGAAAAACTGCAGGTAATTATGAAAAGAAAAGATGAAAAATAGCAAAGGGTGAAATTTCCTTTAAATTATATTATGGACCCCGGTCCACCTTGCAATATAGACTAGAGATCCTTTTGCCCATATGAAAGTTATACTAGACATATTTTGAAAGTTAACATCAATTAACATTTTTTCTTTCCTTTTTTGCTTATTCTTCCTTTTTGGGCGCAATTTTTTTGTATTTTATGTCCATCATTCTCTCGATTCATCATTTTCTATATTTTCTCCATTATTTTCTATTCTCAGTTCATCATTCTCCTTTTTTTTTTTTTGTATTTTTGGTGCGATTTTGTGTTGCTACTCAATTTTCTTCTCCATTATTCTCTATTCTCGTTTTTTTGTGTGTTTTTCTAGTGCGAATTTGTCTTGATTTGCTGTTTTTCAGTGTGATTTGTCTTGATTTTTAATTGCATTTTTAATTTTTTCGAAGAAAATTCAATAGATTCATACCTACAAATAAAAACACAAAAAATAATATAATATCTATTAAATTAAATATACAAAATAATAAATTTTTATTTTATTGCTAATGAATGTACGGTTTATAATAAATGAACTTATAATTTACTAATAATGAACCTATAGTTTACAAAAAAAAATAAACATGTATTAATAAACTAATAAATATTTACTTTATTTCTAATGAACCTACAATTTATAATAAATGAACATATTTCAATAAAATAATGAACCTTTAATAAATCTAGAGTTTAAAACAAATGAACATGTATAAATAAACTAATGAATATTTACAGCATTGCTAATGAACCTACACGTTACAATAAATTAATGAAGCTACATTTATAGCAAATGAATGTCTTAATAAACTAGTAAACTTTTACATAATTGCTAATGAATCTAAATTTTAAAACAAAATGAATATATATCAATAAACTAATAAACATTTACTTTATTGTTAATAAATCTATATTTTACAACAAATAAACCTATATCAATAAACTAATAAATATATCTATAAACGACATTAATTTTTTAATTTAGAAAAAAATAAACAAATATTTTTTAGCTTCAATATGGCACATGTGTATAAGCATTTGGTCTATGATGCCATATGATTGGGATACATGTTATAACAAGGCATAAATAGGGTTAAACAATGACGGAATTCTTTTCGTTGATTCTCTTCTTCTTCTAATACTCTAATTTTTCCTTTTATTATTATTATTATTATTATTATTATTATTATTATTTCTTTCTCATATCATTCACAACAGTTATTTTATTTTCTTTTTTATCTAAATTTAGAAAATTTTATGTCTTACAATAGTTTTTCTATTTTATTTTTTATCTATCTCACTTTCTAAAATTTATATTTTTCATCCTTAGATTTAAGAGCCACTAAGAGCTCCTAAGTAATATTTTATTATTTGTCTTTCATCTCTTTTGTTTTTTTTTCTCTCTTTTTTTCTTTTTTTGTTTCTTGCTCTCTCTATTTTTTATAGATAATTTTAATAATAAAAATTTAAAATAAGGAGTAATATAAAAAATATAAATAAATAAGACAAATGAAAATATGAATTGAATTTTTTATAGTATAAGAGAATAATTATCTCCTTACAAATTAAATTGCAAAAGATGATATGATAATAAATGTAAACTTGCATGGATAATTAGTAAGTTTTTAATATTACAAGCTTACAAAATATGAAAGTGAAAAGAGACAATTTCAAAAGAATTAAAAATTCTAATGGATTATATTTATATTGTTTTATAATAAAATTGATATTATTTTAATAATTGATATTAATGGATATGTAAATAATTGATGTAATAAAATTAATATAAATATAAATATTGTTAAAATATTTAAAATAATTAATATATAGTTAATAATATTTAATTTTAAAATATAATTATGTATTTTAATTAAAATAATTATAATTAATGATAAAATTTAATTTATTTAATAATTTAAAAAATATAATATTTTAATTGTTAATATTAAATATAATATATTAAAATATTAATTAGGTTCTATAAATTGAAATTTATACTAATTGTTAAAAAAAAATATATTTTAAGGTATAGTTAAAATTTTAGTAACGTGCTATTAGAGAAATATTATTTATAATTACAAATTAATTAGATGGAGCTAAAATTGTTGGAATCTCTTGCATCTCCCAGGTTTCAAATATTGAAGAGGAAACAAAAAGAAAAAAAGGTATAGTTTTTATCCTCTCGATTCGTTGGAATCATTACTTTGTGATTTGCAAATCGAATTGAAAAATCCGGTAATTTTTTTTCTCTGTTTAATTGTTTGGATTTTTTTTTTAGGTTAATTTCTATCGGAATCGATTTTCGTTTGCTTGCAGATTCCGTGATATATCCTGTGCGATTTTTATATTCCAACCTTTTTCAATTTTTTTCCTCGGAAATTGAAGTTTTTTTTTTCCCTGTAATTTCTAGGTGAAAGGATTTTGTGATTGATTGTGTTCTTGTGCTAGATTTTGTGGGGATCCCAGCTTTAATTGACAAATTGTTGTTTTTAATTTTAGTAACTGTATAAGTTTAACCATTGATGGTTTTAAAGTTATTCTATTGATCGGTTCCTATATTGTTGATAAATTGGGCATTTTTAATTTTCTTGTTTTTATGTATATATTTGTTTTGAAACTTGCTTCCTGATTCAGAAATTCATTGGAACTGATTGTAGGTATTTGGAGAAAATTGAAGATGTTAGAGCAGTTGCTTATTTTCACAAGAGGAGGGCTAATCCTGTGGACATGCAAAGAGCTTGGAAATGCTCTTAGAGGATCGCCAATTGACACCTTGATCCGATCTTGTCTTTTAGAAGAACGATCTGGTGCTGCATTGTACAAGTATGATGCTCCTGGTGCCGCTTATACCCTCAAGTGGACTTTCCATAACGAGCTTGGCCTCGTGTTTGTTGCTGTGTATCAGCAGATCCTTCATCTAGTGTATTTGGATGATCTGCGTCAATGATGAAGCGCGAGTTTTCTGAGATTTATGATCCAAAGCGGATGGATTATAATGATTTTGATGAAACTTTTAGGCAACTTAGAAGAGAGGCAGAAGCTCGAGATGAAGAATTGAAGAAATCAAAGCAGGTGAGTAAGCCTGTGAATGATGGTAAGAAGCAAGGGCAAGTAAGAAAAGTTGGGTTTGAAGGAGGAAATAAGATAAAGAGCGAAGCAAATGATGGTAGCGATGCTGATAATGGAAAAAGCTATAAATTGGAGAATGGACACTCAAATTGTAGTCATGTTCATATTGAGGGGTCTAAGGCAGTTGCTGCTAACGGTAAAGAAAATGCAAGTTCCAATATTGGAGCTTTTGATGTAAGCAAGCTTCATAAGCTTAGAAGTAAAGGTGGAAAGAAAAGTGATATTGTTGTTAGTAAGGGTTCCAAGGTGGACCCAATGAAAAAAACAACAAAGAAGAATAGAGTTTGGGATGATTCTCCTACAGAGACAAAATTGGATTTTACAGATCCTGCGGAGGAGAATAGGAATGAGATAGAGGCTGTGGCAACTGATCGTGGTGAAAGCATGATGGACAAAGAAGAGATCATTAGTAGTGAGAGTGAGAGTGAAAATGAGGAAGTGGGAAAAGATAGCAAGCCTGATACAACAAAAAAGGGATGGTTTTCATCAATGTTTCATAGGTATTTTCTTGCTTCTTAACTTAAATATTAATGCCTATTTATTTGATTGTGAGATGATTGAGTGCATTTGGAGAATGGTAGCATTTTCAAGGATTTGATCACATTTTGAGCAAAGTTATGTCACATTTAACTTATTTTTGCTTGTTGATTTTATTGTGAGATGATTGAGTTGAGTACATTAGGAGAATGGTGTATAGGTCATCTCCAAGGATTTGAACATGATGTAAATTCAATGTTTAACCCGCAAGTACATAAGCCAATCACAGAATAACAAGTGTCCTCCCGGAGTCAATCTAACAAGGAATCAGTAGCTTAAATCCCTAATTCATTTAATTACCAACGAGCACGAAATGCAACTTAAACACACTAATCCGTTTGATTTGAATTGTGATTAACAACCAATGCAATTAAACTATAAATTAATTTGCAAATAAAATTAATGAATAAATTAAGTTGATGAAGTAGGTATTCGGTTTCGCTCCCCCAATTTCGTATTTCCCTCTCAAGCGTTAAATTCATAGAATTAATATTTCATGGCGATCACCCTATGCATTAGCTATTCAAACAAATGAATTAACTAATATTCAATCAAATTTTTATATTAGATTAAAGATGATGTGTCTAATAATCAAACCCTAACATGTTCATTCCTAATTCAATCTTTGGTGGTCAATTAATTATTAAACTAGAAATTAATAAGGTGCAATTAAATTTAAATTGAAATGGAAATAATAATTCATTAGATAAAATAATAGGAGTTTATTGTAAAATTGGGGGTTGCTAAACAAGCACCCAAAAAGAATTTAGCCTAACATGATTACTAAATAAATCAATGTAATATCCATAGCTAAACTAAGATCATAGCATAAATTGAGAAGAAGGGTTATGATGCTCCCTTGAATCACCAAATCTGGAAATTGGAGGATGGTGGTCTCCAATCCTTCAAGCCCAAATCCAATCAACCCTCAAGAGCAAAAATAATCTTCTACTGTTGACTCTTGGGTGTGTAGATGAAGAGAATAGAAGAAGAAGATTGAAAAAATCCTAAAATTTGCTAACCCTAATATAAGAGAAAGAGATGAAGTAAATTGCTAATTTTTTGAGTCATAACCTAAGTCTAACTCCCAAAATATATTATTTTCCTTTTATAGGAGCGAAAAAAACAAAAGAATTGATAAAAGTCTGGATTGGGCAACTATGCGCGTGTCTGTAGTGTCCCAGTTGTCACCAGCACGCAACGGGTGTCGCGAGGTCACAATGGATTAATGCTATGCTGATGTGCCTAGGCGTCGCAAGGTCGCAATGAATTAGTGTTGTCTTGATGTGCCCGTGCCTCGTGCCCACTACAATAGCTCACTACCTGCATTCCATCACGAGCAAGTGATGGCTGTGACGAGGTTGCAATGAACCTCTCTCCTACAAATCATCTTTTCTTGCTTCCTCAACATCTTCCATGGTCTCTTCTATACTCCAAAACATCCTCATAGCTCAATTAAGTCTTCAAAACATTCTCCTCGCACTTATTTTCACCACTTGAGACCTAAAAACATTAAAAACACAATTAAGTACCAAATCAAACAAAAAATCACATAAAACAAGAAACTAAGCAACTAAAACACCTAATAAAACTATAACAAATATCAACGCATCGCAACACATTTTGAAACAAGCTATATTTTGCTCTCTAACATTAAAATTATTGCTTGTTGATATGATAATGAGATGATTGAGTAGCACACATGAGGGAGATAAAATTATGAAGCATCGTCAAGGATTTGAATACTTTTTGAACAGGAAGCTATTTGCACTTTGCAGTATCTATCCTTTCTTACATATTGGGGATTAGTGATGACATGACTCCCGCTGCTAAGAATGATACAAAAACTGCTGCTGTATCTGAGTTTGATGCTCAGTTGCCCATATGGTTTCTAATGTTAAAAATGCAAGTGGATATAAAAATACATTCATGTTCTATTTTGAGTCATTAGATTCTTATCTGCCAGTAATATCATCGACTTATATTATGTTTGTCGATAGAGACCTATGTTTAACTGTGTTCTGTTGAGATGAACCAAAGCATATAACTTTACTTTCTGATTCCTCATAGAAATGGTCTACTTGAATGATACTGGACTGTTCTAAATGTGGTTTGATATCTTTTTAAGAAATCATCTCTTTGCGAATGAATGGGTACATGAAACTTTGTAGTTCAAAATTAATTTGCTAGTTATCTGCCATCAGTGTACACTTACAGAGTTGTTTATCTCCTGAGTGGTAAGCTGGATCAAACTCAGATGCTTCAGGTTCCAAACATAGTATGAAAATGGAAGAAAGAGAGAGAGAGAGAGAGAGAGGAGGGGGGGAACTGTTAAAACTGCACTTCTTTTTTTATTCTTATGGCTTTTCAGTTGGCATATTTATCTTGCATTAAAAGTTGTGAGTGGTTGGAATAAATTTTATGTTCTCACTATTAGAGTGAATTTGGTGTTTACTTCTTGCCCAACAAATAAATGAAACTTTTTATTCTGTGGCTCTAATGCAAATCCATCGGTGGATGTTATTAATAGTGCTTCTCTGTTTCTGATTTAGAGGAAATACCTAAGTTTTTCTTTATGTAATTTTTTATTTAGATGGAAAAGATTGACATTATGCTAAGAAGTGAAAAGGATTTCAGTGGGAAATGAAAGTAGCTAAAATTCAATGTAATTCTTTAATATGCACACCAGATTTCATGTGCTTTGTTGGCGCAGTATTGCAGGAAAGGCAAATTTGGAGAAGTCAGACTTGGAGCCAGCTTTGAAAGCTCTCAAGGATAGGCTGATGACTAAGAATGTGGTACGTTGTTCTGTCCTCTAGATTCTTTCTATGCAAATCAGTTTACTTGTTCATCATTATTTATTGGTGGCGCCTAACATGCTTATGGAGTTCTCTCTGTATACGCATTATCCTGTATAAAATTGCAGGCTGAGGAGATAGCTGGGAAGCTTTGTGAATCAGTTTCAGTGAGTCTTGAAGGCAAAAAGTTGGCATCTTTCACAAGGATATCTTCCACAGTTCAGGTTAGTTGCATTCTAATGTTGAGTTATTTTTTCATCTTATTTTTTGATAGAGCAAATAAGTTCATAATCATGTCCTGGAATTATGGCTACAGGCTGCAATGGAAGAGGCTCTTGTTCGTATTTTAACTCCTCGGTGCTCCAATGACATACTAAGGGATGTACATGCTGCCAAGGAGCAGAGAAAACCATATGTTGTTGTTTTTGTTGGTGTCAATGGTGTTGGAAAGTCCACCAATCTGGCTAAGGTTCAGTTCATGTTACTCTCCTTCTGCATGTGAGGATTTATCATCAAGACCTGCTTTCTGATTGTTAGGTACAATTGCAGGTAGCATACTGGCTTCTGCAGCATAAGGTGAGTGTTATGATGGCTGCTTGTGATACATTTCGGTCAGGAGCTGTTGAGCAGCTGCGCACGCATGCACGCAGACTTCAGGTGCTATTTTATGTCATATTTTTATTGGAGAGTTAGGTTATCTTTGCACTCAGATTTTTTGCTTGATGAATTCTGGTTCATAGAATAACATTAACCTTGTGACTTTTTCCTTGTAGATACCTATATTTGAAAAGGGCTATGAGAAAAATCCTGCTGTTGTAGCTAAGGAAGCGATTCAGGAGGCTTCACGCAGTGGTTCTGATGTGGTTCTTGTTGATACTGCTGGCCGGATGCAGGTATCCTGTAGGCTGATATATTATCACTAAGTTTAGTATTCTCCTGGAGATATCAATTGTGATGATGTGTGCTTATATGTTTCACTACTTGCTTCACGAAGAAAATTTTCTGACAACTTTTCTCTTTAAAAGGCTGCAACACTACTTTCAAAATGCAAATATGAACGTATGTTTTAGTGATATATTCTTAACTATCTAAGACCTGCCAAGGGTCAGTGTGGGCTTAAGAATTGATTGAGTTGAGATCAGGCAATGGATTTACTTCACGTACTCTGTTATTTGCTTCTCTATTTTATTGTTATGATGGTGTTGATAAAGTTATCATGCATTTCAGGATAATGAACCATTAATGAGAGCGCTGTCGAAGCTTATTTACCTCAACAATCCAGATTTGGTATTGTTTGTCGGAGAAGCATTGGTTGGAAATGATGCTGTTGATCAGCTATCAAAGTTCAATCAGGTGCTATTTTTAACTTGAAAAAACATTTAATGGTCTAACGTTATCTTCTGCAAGATTGACACCCATTGCTCCTTTGCAGAAATTAGCTGACCTCTCAACTTCACCTAATCCAAGATTAATAGATGGGATTTTGCTTACCAAGTTTGACACAATTGATGATAAGGTAGACTGTCACATGGATAACCAGCAATAGTGTCTTCCTTCTATCCTCTTCTCTAAGTTTTGTTTACTTGATGTTTGTCGACTAAATTGTCATAATATGTTCTGATTTGTAGGTTGGAGCGGCACTGTCAATGGTGTACATCTCCGGGGCACCTGTTATGTTTGTTGGCTGTGGACAATCTTATACAGATCTCAAAAATTTGAACGAGAAGTCCATTGTGAAGACACTCCTCAAATGAGTGTTGCCTTTCCTCAAATCAATGTTTGTTGCATGAATACTGCTGTTCTTTCTCATTGATGTGCTTTCACATGTTATGAACAAATAAATTTCATTTTGCCTAAAACTTCTATGCTTGTCCTCTTCTTTTCTGTGTAACTGGAGGTGAATCAGTCCTTTTGTTAATGTAAGATATGGTAAGCCAGTAATTCTTAATCAATTTTCGTCATACCTTGTTTCGATTGGTCTTCAATTTCTCCTGTTATTGATAGTAAACGGTTGTCTAGTCTGCCTAACAGCAATATTCTATGCAGGACGGATATGGATATGAACATGGAATAGATATCGGGAAATCACATTTCTAGAAGGTATGAGACATTGACATCCAAGGAAACATCTAAATATTAAAAATATAGGGATAAATTTATAAATAATTAAATTGGAAGTACACGATTAAATATATCGAACAATGATTGGAGTCATGAAGAGATTTTAAGTTATTTAGAAGGAAAAAAAAGGCGCAATTTAAAAAAAAAATTATGAAACGCATTTAAGGATGCTTTGTATTATTGTCTGGTGAATGTTAGCGTAAAAAATGTGGGTTTTTGTGCTTCGTTGTTTTGTGACTTAGTGTCAAAAACGTATAAAAAATGCTACACATTGTGCTATTGGAGTTTCCGTACTTCATAGTCGATATGAATCTAACCTTCTTGTTCTGGATCTGAGTTTGATTGTGTAATTATGGGTTCTAGATCTGAGTTTGATAGTGTAACGGCAAAGAAGGTAAAAGGTGAAAACAATGAACTCCAAATTTTTCTGATTGATATTTCATGTTGGTTTAATTTTACAAGCAAGATTAATTCGATTCAATTGCATTGGTTACAGTTTCAACTTGATCGATTGCTCAGTCCAAATTACTAACAATGAATTGAAAATATAATCTTTTCTTTTTCAACTGATCTCTTCTACTTCATGAATGATCTGTTCCAAGCTTAATTCAAGAAAACAGAGTTAAGTTTATATGTGGTCAATGAATTTTGTTCAAATTGCGGTAAAATTTTGAAATTTTTCGTTTCAAAAAATTACAAAAAAATGTTCTTATTTCACAAAAATCACTTCCAACGAATTTTCAAGTATGATTAGTAGCAAATTTAATATGACAATTAACATGTTGGATTTTATCACATTATTTATGTAGATGACATCGGTAATTTTTAAAAAAATGCATCACATCAATTGTCACATGAGATTTAGTTGGAGAAATATAATTTCCTGAACAATTCTTGAATTTTGCTTCATTTGCTGAAAAACAAAGGTGGTTCCTAAAAAATAACTAATTTATTTTATTTTTCTTCAATTTTTTGCCGAATTTGATGAATATGCAAGTAGAAATTTGACTTGACAGCATATGCATCACCATATTTGTACCAAAAATTTTGAATTTGTTGCCTCTTTTCTAAAAAATCATTATTCATAGTAGCTCTAACAAATTGGATTTTCTCTAGTAGTGCTAGATCTAGTACTGATTTTTTTTCCTGCATCTGCTAATGCTAGCAAAATAATTATTAGGTCTAGATTCAATTCGAGTTTTGTTCAAGATGGGTTATTCCAATCTCCTACGTAGAGAAAAAGAATCAAATTGTTGAAGTTAATGAACATAGAGTTCAGGAAAAGAATCAAATGGTATATTAGCTGACAAGTTAGATTTCTAATTACATATTTATTACAATTGGCTGAAAGGTTAATAAGTGAAAGGAAAACGAAGTTTTGCTATTGTTTTGGACAAAAGACAACAAATTAGTGATTTTATGATAAAAGAAGTAAAGTTCAATAAATTTTGGTAAATTTAACCTTAATGTGTTATCATTGTCTAGTTAGGTCTGATATGTAGTAACTGACATGATATATTTTTTAAAATTACTGATATATCATCCAAATAGGTGATGATGTAGCAAAATTCGGTACCACATACAAGTTGATATTATTAAATCACTGAACTTTACGCACTGTAAAAATGAAAAAAAATCCTAGATAAATATATAAATGTTTTTTATTTTCATAAAAAGCTCTTCCAATAACTTTGTTGAGTTAGCAGTATAAAAATCTGACATGGCATATGTCAAGCCATATCAAATGACATGTAATCATAATCTAGGATTGTGTGCCATCACATGTCCATGTGATAGTGCCGTGTGTACAAAAGGAAAAAAAAAACTCACTTTCAAAATTAATTTTATTCAAAGGCTTCTTTTTCAATTTCTTTTTATTGTATTTAAATTTTCTTTTTAATTTTCAAAACATTCATGTACTTTTTTTTTGTAAATTTTTTTTTCTAACTGAATTGCAATTAGAATTATAAATTCAAAGACCATAAAATAAATTAAAAGAGCTCGAATGTGAGATAATTTTTTTTTGTCTTTTTTGTCCACATGACAAGTGGATTTATGACGTGATCATGCTGCTTGATGTTTCTGTGTGAGCTGGCATGACGTGATAATAATATAGCCTCGTGTGGAATCCCACATCAGATTTTTTTACTTTTAACTTGACAAAATCTACTGAAAGTAATTTTTGTTAAAAAAAAAAAAAAGATAAAAAAAAGAAAGTTTCGATATTTTGTGGGACGAAATTTTTTTTTCTAATTTATAGAAAATATAATAAAGTTCACTGGTTGCTAATAAAATTAATATAAAAATATGATTATATATATAAATTTTATATTGATATTCTAATTATATATCATAATCACATTTCTATGAGATATAACAGAAAATTACATAGCTCCTAAATTATACATGCTGAGTTTATTAAGTCTTTAAATTCTTATTTGTTCATTATGAACTTTTTAATTTTAATTCTATTTATATATTAAGCCCGTTAATTTCTTTCAGTTTATTTTAGTTAATCCGATTTTTGATATAAAACAGAAATTGTGTGATTTTTAATCTGGAAAAATAAAATTTTAGAAGTTTAATAATAAATAAAACCTACATAATCAACAGTTGAACTTGAAATATGTGTTTTTTCAAAAAAAAATAGAATTGAATCTCTGAAATAAAGGACCAATCCCACGTAGTTATCTGAATTTTTAGATGAAACTAACGGTGGTAATCCTAACTTATACTTATTAATCCATTCATATCCATACATTTAAATTAGGGTATGAATCACAAATGAGTACATTTATAAATGGGTTCAACTCATTTTAATCTATTAATATATAGATGAGTTTGGATTGGATATGAGTGTTGGCAGCGGAAGATTTATTTGAATTGATATGAGCTATAGATCTCAGTCAAAATTATAAATTTTAAAAATTTTTAATTTTACCGAAACATGCAATCAAATATTACATGACATGAAAACACATTTTTCATGTTAATTTCGAGCATTTATCTATAACTTTTATAGCAAAATATATTTTGTAACCTTTATGGATAAAATCTATTTTGCCAAGATCATCTCATGATTTTTAAGAACAAAATGGAAAATAAAAGGATTAAGACAAACCTTTTATTATCGAATTCACTAAGGTGCAAACCAAGTAAAAAAACTAAAAATTTTAGTTGCGTTGATAAAACTCATTTGCTAGTTCCAGATGTATGATCACAAATTTTTTCTTTTAGCAAATTTATAAGCTACTAACACTTTAGGAGTTTTTTCTCAATATTTTCTTTAAATACTCATACCATATGAGAGAAAAAAATTTTTTTAGAACAAAAACGATTTTTGCTCGTGAGAAATTTTAGAAATGAATAGAAGAATAATTAAGGATGAAGAAGAAGGAGATTAAGAATGAAGAAATGGTCAAAGCCACAAAACCAATTTCAACCTTAATAAACAAGGTTGCAGAAAATTTTTCTGATTTTTTTGACTTTTTTTTTTATTTTTTGATTTATGATATAATGATGTTACAATAATTATTAATTCATTTTCTAGCTACCACTGTTAATCATATGAATTAATACTCTTCTATTGCATGTGACAATTACTTTAATATACCATTTTAATTAATTTAATTAACAACTTAATTAAATTATTATAATTTTAATTAACATTTTAATTAAAATTATAAATAGGAGAAATAGTTAAAATTAATCAATATTAATTTTAACTCAAAAATATATATGATCATTTGTAATTTAATTCTCAATTAAATTACTCTCCACATCTTTATATGGACTAGACTAATAATGTATTTTGGGTGTGACTTATAAGATTAATTATTTTTATCGGAATAAAAATATAATATTAACTCCTTAATATTATATCGGATAATATTTCCGAATTCCTCGTATACCCGGATAAATAAAATATGCTTCTGAAATTCTCCTTTTGATTACTGATAAAATCTCAAATATTATTTTGATATCTAAATCATAATATTAAGTCATCTTGTTATGATCCCGATATTGATTAAGATCATAACATGTCAAAACCTATTAGTCAATATACTAATGAGTGATAATTTGCATTCTGATTAAAATAAGACTTATCATTATTAATCTAATTAACAATTCAATCTTACATTGAATAAGTCATATTTCTCTTGACCAGAAATTTATTTTATCAGAACCAAAATATTAACTTATTAGAATTTTGCCCTGGTGCTACAGAGTAACGAGTCATACTATTAGTAATCTCATGTTTCACTACATGACTAACTGTGGTGACTACGAGCCGGATTTTCAAGCGCAGATAGCTCAGCACAAGGCAATAACATCTCCACAGCTACCCAGAAAGGCAGTCTTGACACCTCAAGTCAAAAGACTTCGAATCATATAAGACTCATATATTATGACCAAAATAATAACTGTTGACATTTAACACTATTTGTACAGTTATTATCAGGCGTCACTGTTTAGTACCTTTAACTCTTTAAGAACCCACTAGTTTATTTAGATATTATTATATCATGGAGAATGAGATTCCTCCTCAAAATAAATCATGTGATAACCTAGAGGTTCAATTAATACCCAATTCATTGTCTTATGCTAGTTATGAATATTTTTAAGATTATCTTTTATCAGAGATATTTATCTCATTATTATCAACAACTTGATAATAAATTCTCTGTAGATAATCAAATGGCTGTATATTTCCTAGTATATTTAACTACTACCTTCATAATATAATCAACAACTTGAATATTTATTTATTATGAATGTAAAATATACATGTATTCATTGTGTTATAATAATTAATATATAAAAAGTAGTGAATGCACTAGAGAATATACACCACTGATAACAATGGGTACCCATTTAAATCCATATATAAATTTTTAAAAAATCTTAATTTTTGTCTATTTTTTATTCCAAATTTTTATTAAATTTCTTATAAATTTTTTTAGAAAAACTACTTAACATATTAATCATTTTTAACCATTTTTTATATGTTTACATAAAAATTTTCAATATTATTTTTTTCTAAATTTTTTATTAATAAAAAATAAATTATATGATTTTGTAGTTAATATATATTTATTACTGTTTTTACTGAAAAAAAATTATTTTTATTGTTAAAAAATTAATTTTTGAAGTTTTCAATAGAATTTTAAAAAAATAATTACATGTTTAAACTGTTACATCTACCTATTTAGGGTAGGGGTGAGCAAAACAGAACCGAAACTGAAAACCAAACCGGTCAATATTGAATTCAATCTATTTGGTTTATCTAGTTCGGTTATTTTTAAAAATTTTGGTTTATTCTGTTCGGTTTCAGTTGAAAATATAGAAAAACCGAACTAACTGAACTTTTACATATTTATATATTTTTTATAAATTTTATAGTAATTAATTTTAATTTTTATATAAAATCAAAGAAATTATAGTTTATATATAATAATTAGTGTTGTTACATGATAATTGATAAAATTATGAACTATGATAAATTATTCTAATTTGCGTTAACTAATCTTAATTTTGTGGTAATTAATAAAATTATGATAATTAATTTTAATTTATGTTAATTTATAAAGTTTTGATTTTAATTTATGACAATTTATAAAATATGATAATTGATTTTAATTTATATTAATCGATAAAGTTATTATGATTGATTTTAATTTTTTTATAATTAATAAAATATTGTAATAATTATAATTTATGTTAATTAATAAATTAATTTATAAAACCGATTAAACCGAACCGAACCAAATCGAAATATTTTGATTCAATTAGGTTCAATTCATAATATATTTCGGTTCGATTCGATTTTTCTATTTATATATCGGTTTGGTTCGGTTTATTAGAATTTGGTTCAGTTTAAAACCAAACTAAACCGATGCATATCCCTATTTGGAACACCAACTAATGCATACAAAACGAAATCAAATAATTCAAGATGATTAGAAATTGAGCATATTATAATCGAGACAGACCAATATAATTAGAGTCTAATTACGAACCAAAGAAAATGAATAATTAATATTTGTTATAATTGTGACATTAAATTATTGAGTGAGACTGATAAAAGGGATAAAATTATAAATTTATAATTTTTGGTCTAACGAGCGAAATTGTAAGCTGAGTACACCAGAACATAGGACATATTAAGATAAGTTTGTGAGTAAAATTTTATATCAAAATTCATTCGTTTTAAGTTCCAAATTAATGAAATAAAATTCAGGTAGCGGATAAATTTTAGATATATCATTTTTATATATTAAATATGTAAATAAGTGAGTTAGTGTGAATTAGTGTTAAATAAATATGGATACCCATATAGCAAATTAAATTGGTTATAAATATGTTAATAAGTTAAAAATAATTCAATACATATCCACACATTTGTCACTTCTAAATCAAACTTCCAAATTCAAATGATTCGATCCGACCCATTACTTGGCAGATCTAAACTGCTGCCGGTTATCAACTTACCACTACCTTGTAATATTGTAAAAACCAAAGGGGTATTTGTTACATGTTAAGAGTAGTTGATTGTTGTTGTTTTTTTTTACAAGACCTTGTTGGACATTGTATTTGAAAAAAAAATTGTATTTTTAACTTTTTTTGAGTTTTGAAAACTGTTTTTAGTAGAAATAGATAAATAGATGTTTTTTTCAAAATCATATTTGAAAAAAGTAATTTATAAAAAATTAAAAAAACTAGTCAATTAAATCAAAAAATTCAAACACTGCTTTTAGAATCCTCAACATCAATTGCAAACACTCTCTAAGTGTTTGATTAGTTGGTAGCTGTTTGTAGTTCAAAACAACTGTTCAAAAAAAAAGTTCAGACAGAATTGTTTAGATGACTAATTTACCCTTACAACAAATTATATATATAATTTCTGAATTTATTTTTTATTTACTTATTTTTATATTATATACATTTTTTAAATTATTATTATTATTATAGTAATTTTTAATTTATTAAAATAGATAATTATATCAAATAAATAATATATAATATTTTTTATTAATTTATTTATATACTATAAAATAATGTATATTATTGAATTAAATAAATGATGTTTTTATTAATAATTTTATGGCTAAATTACAAAAACAAAATCGAAATTTTGTATTTTATTACAATTATAACCAAATTTTTTGAAATACTTTACGTTTTATAACAAATCTTACTTAAGGTGTAGTGTACTTTATTTAGAGTCTATATGGCGATGATATGAAAAAATATTAAAAATATAAAATAATAACATGAAAAATATAGTGGAGTTGATGCGAAAAAAAATTTTCACATGAGTATATAAACAAAAAGGGGCCATTTTGCACATCAAATTACTTTTTCCACCTAAACTAAAATAATATCGTTTGACTAAGAGAAGAACAAATTATTTTATAACGAGATCTATTTTGAAAAAGTGACGATTTTGAGAAAGAGATTTATGAATCTATTTCAACAAACATAATTTTCAAAACCGTACCGTTTGAGTTTTATTATCCATATGACATTTTTTTCTACATAAGTTCTAATGTGTTTTCTCAATTATTGTTTTATATTTTTAATTTTTTTTATATCATTACCACGTAAATTTAGAATGATGTACAGTTCACCTGATATAAAATTTGTTATAAAATCTAAAATAAATATAATTAAATTCAAATTTTTAAAAAATTAATAGTAAACAAATTCTTTTTTTTTTTTAAATTTAGCCTTAATTTTATATACTAGCGGCTATTCTTTCAATTATTTTTAGCAAATATGTCGGCTATAAGTTTCCAATTTTCCTCTTGTATCTGCTATTTATGGCTAAAACTGAAAGTGCTTGATCTATGCTCTAATTTTTTTTTTTTTTAACAAAAAATGATAATTTCATCTTCGAATTTTTATGTAAGTAATTTCTTTCTCACTCTCTCTCCCGCTTTGGGATTTTTCACATTTCTTCTTTCTTTTTTTTTTCTCTTTTAATTTGTTTTCAGGAATAGATTTCTGGTTTTTCTAGCTTCCAATTCTGTGTTGTGGCACTGTTTCAAGGTAAATTGACGGGTTTCCATACAAAAGTGGAGGCTTTCATGGTTTCTGATAGACCCAGATCACAATCTCTAAGACTTAAACTCCACCCAGGTCTCAGTTCACTTGATTCTTTGCAGGTAATCGTTGTTTCTTAGTTCATAGAATACATTTAATTAAAAGGTTAAGGAAGCTACAACTATGTAATGGTAGCGGAAATATTAATTCGATTGAGGGGAACTCTAGGTTTCGGTCAAAATTATAGATTTAAAAATTTTTAATTTTACCAAAACATGTAATCAAATATTGTATGACATGAAAACACACTTTTCATGTTAATCTTGAGCATTTATTTATAACTTTTATCAAAACATATTTTGTTAACTTTTATGGATAAAATTCGTTTTACCAAGATCATCTCATGATTTAAAGAACAAAATGGAAAATAAAAGGATTAAAACAAACATTTTATTACCGAATTCACCAAGGTACAAACCAAGCAAAAAGACTAAAAACTTTAGTTGTGTTGATGAAACTCCTTTTGCTAGTTCTAAATATATGATCACTAAATTTCTCCTTTGAATCAAAAAGAAAAATTTTGAGAGAAAGCAAAATTTTATCACCTGGAACCTCAAGAATCAACTGGTTCCTTAATCCCTCCTCACCCCATTTGATTAATCCTTTTTAAGGATAAATTGAGTTAATCAAATGGGGTGGTTGGCCGTGTTTAATATTTTTCTTACTTTTTTTTTGACTTTTGACTTTTTTTTTGTCTTGATTTATGATGTAATGATGGTGCAACAATTGCATAGCTCATTTTCTAGCTACCATCATTAATCATAGAATCAATCTTCTCTTCTATTCTTTTAACCATGGTAATTACTTTAATATACCAATATGGTTAATTTAATTATTATAATTTTAATTAATACTTTAATTAAAATTATAAATAAGAGAAATAGTTAAAATTAATCAACATTAATTTTAACTCAAAATTATATGTGATTAGAATACTTCCCACATCTTTATATGAACTAGACTAATAATGTATTTTGGATGTGACTTATAAGGTCAATAATTTTATCGAAACATAAATACAATATTAACTCCTTAATATTATATCGGACACAATGTCCGAATTCCTCGTATACCCGAATATATTAAATATTCTTCTGGAATTCTCCTTTTAATTACCGATAAAATATCTAATATTGTCTTGACTTCTAAATCATAATATTAAGTCCTTTCATTATGATCCCAATATTGATTAGGATCACAACATGTGAAACCCTATTATTCAATATACTAATGAGTGATAATTTGCGTTCTGATTAAAATAAGACTTATTATTATTAATCTAATTAATAATTTAATCTTACATTGAATAAGTCATATTTCTACTGGTTATGAATTTATTTTATTAGAACCAAAATATCAACTCCATTAGAATCTTGTCTTGGTGCTACAGGGTAACGAGTTCTACTATTGATAATCTCATGTCTCGCTACATGACTAACTGTGGTGACTACGAGCCGGATTACCAAGCGCAGATAGCCCAGTACAAGGCAAGAGTACCTCCACAGCTATCCATGAAAAAACAGTATTGACACCTCAAGTCAAAGGACTTTGAGTCACAAAAGACCCATATATTATGACCAAGATAATAACTGTTGACATCTAACACTATCTGTGCAGTTATTATCAGGCGTCACTGTTCGGTACCTTTAACTCTTTAAGAACCCACTGGTTTATTTAGATATCATTATACCATGGAGAATGAGATTTCTCCTAAAAATAAACCATGTGATAACCTAGAGGTTCAATGAATGCCCAATTCATTGTCCTATGTCGGTTATGAATATTTTTTAGATTATCTTTTACTAGAGATATTTATATCATTATTATCAACAACTTGATAATAAATTCTCTGTAGATAATCAATGGGCCGTATATTTCATAGTATATTTAACTACTGTATTCATAATATAATCAACAACTTGAATATTTATTTATTATGAATGTGAAATATACATGTGTCCATTGTACTATAATAATTAATATATAAAAAGCAATGAATGCACTAGGGCATACATACCACTGATAACAAACTCCCACTTGCACTAGTGCTATTCACTACAGTATCTAAGACATATCTTCTGAAGATGGTAGTCTAACTGTACCTGTGTCATAGGCTTTGTGAATGGATCAGCTGCATTGTTAGCTAATTGAACTTTCTGCACCGAGATATCACCTCACCCAACTATCTCTATAATTAAATGATAACATCGAAGCACATGTTTGAAGTTCTTGTGAGACCTTGGTTCTTTAGACTGTGCAATTGCCCCATTGTTGTCACAATACAATGGAATGAGACTTTGAATAAATGGAACCACATCTAAATCTATTAGAAAGTTCTTCAACCACACGGCTTCTTTGGCGGCATCTGAGGCTGCTATATATTCGGCCTCTGTTTTTGCTTGGAACTTTTCTATACTACTGCTGCACCATTCAGGGTGAACACATACCCTGACGTGGACTTCAATTCATCCTTATCTGATTGAAAATCAGAATCTGTGTATCCAACCATACTCAGATCGTCTCCTCCATAAACCAAAAACAAATTTTTAGTCCTTCTCAAGTACTTAAAGATTGCCTTGATTGCTGTCCAGTGACCTTCACTTGGATCAAACTGATACCTACTAGTCAAACTAACAGCAAATGCTATGTCTGGTCTAGTACACAATATAGCATACATCAGACTACTTATGGCTGAAGCATACGGTATACCAGCCATTCGTGCTATTTCTTCAGGAGTTTTTGGACTCATCTCCTTAGAAAGATGCACTTCATGCCTTACAGGTATTAATCCTCTTTTGGAATTTTCCATTGTAAATCTTTTTAGGATCTTTTCTAAATAGAGGGCTTGGGATAGCCCTAACATTCTCTTAACTCTATCTCTATACAGCTTAATACCAAGAATGTAGGCTGCTTCTCCCAAGTCTTTCATGGAGAAGGTGGATGATAACCAGACCTTTATGTTAGTTAGAAAACCAACATCATTACCTATGATTAGAATATTATCAACATACAAGACTGAGAAAACAATCTTGCTCCCACTTACTTTCTTGTATACACAAGCCTCATTAGAATTTTGAATAAAGTCATAACTCTTTATGTCTTTATTA
The DNA here is from genome assembly GCA_949630135.1 of Balakata baccata. Lineage (NCBI taxonomy): Eukaryota > Viridiplantae > Streptophyta > Magnoliopsida > Malpighiales > Euphorbiaceae > Balakata > Balakata baccata. Next base: position 22,484 of record CATIWF010087042.1, read on the forward strand.
AAACGCTTGTTCCAGCTCCTTAAAGCTTGCTTAAGACCATAAATGGATCTCTTAAGCTTGCACATTTTGGAACTTTCTTTAGAATCAAA
>CATIWF010087077.1:0-34701 GCA_949630135.1 Balakata baccata
GATCCACACGCCCGTGTGGATTCTGTTCCAGAATGAACCTTTGAGCTTTATGTCTTTTGGAATGTCAATTTCTGATGTTTCAAAGATTAATTTCACCATTATTTGAGAGTTACAAAGACATTATTGATAGCCTTTAAAGGAAATTAATCACAATTAATCCATTGTCTCCTCCATCTAGTATAAATAGGTGGTTTATGCTTGAATTTTCATGTTGTTCAAGAAATCATACTTTGATTGTTTCTTTTTTTCTTCTCCTTCTTCTTCTCAAGTGATAGAGGTTGTGGCAAAGCAAAGTTTGCTGTAAGTAGGTGTTGTGTGTTCAACAACTACTTGAATCTGTTGTATCCTGGGAGACAAATGCCGGTTATCCTAAACACCCGTGTAGGAGGCGAATTTGTCTTAAGGAAACTGTGTGCTACACAGGTCTCAGATTGGTTTTCCATTTTCTACTATATTTTGAATATTGAATCAACATTTCTCCTATCCTATTTCTTGTATTTGAATTCGAACAAAAAATGATCTTATATCTTATAATAATGACAAAAGACCATGAGTTCGACCAAAATGTTTATGAAAATAAAATGTTGATCAATGCATACATTTTTCAAATAATAACAATGTGAATTATTAATTCTAAAAATTGATTTATTCATTGGGTTCTCTTTTTCATCATGCCCATTTTGTGGCAGTTGTAAAATATATACAACATCTTTTTATCATATTCTCTTGTCTTTATAATGTTATTCTATCCGTTTGGAAGTGATAGGCTCACTTTTCATAAAAAAGTATATGTTATTTAGTTTTTTGAAGTGTAATTATTCTGTTTAATTATAAATATATATTTATTTATATATATTTTCATTAAATATATCTAAATATCTATTCGTTTTTTTAACTTTTGCTTTAAATGACTCTTTAAATTGATTGATATTTATGTAAGTATTAATTTGAATCTTGTATTAAAAAGATCAAATAGTTATTTTTAAGATAATAATAAATGAAGAGTATTTTTAAAAAACATCAAGTAAAAATCATTAATTTAACTAAATTAACTAATTTTTTTAATATGCATAAAAATAAAACTAGACCTATTTTTTTCCAGAGGGAGTAGAATTTAGAAATTTATCATGGCATAAGGAAGAAGTTATATATAGTAGTATCGTGAAAGATTTATATTTTATCATATTATTTAATTGTACCGTGTCTAAAATTATCAGCTCTAACTTTAGGTCCATTAACTATTTTTAGCAGATTTGTCAAAGTTTGGGGAGCTGATTAAGATTATAAGTTAAGATTTATTTGCTATCAATAGTAGTTATTTTGTAAGTTTTGTTAGGCGTTGAGCAAATGGTGCACATGTTTTAGCAAGATAATCCTATTGTTTTCACTAGAAATTCTTAGGTAGACTATTTCTACTGTATAATTTATAGACTAAGTTAATCATTCATTAATATATATTTAATTATTTTATTTTCATTTATTAAAATAAATGCAATATGTATACATATCATTCAATAAATAAATTAGTATATGGATGATATAGTAGACATAACTTATCTAAGAATTTCTCGGTTTTCACACTACTTTGTTCAGGCATGAAATCCCTCAATTTATTAGATCCTTGCTTTGTCATCATGCATATTGAAGTCATGTTTTTCATTTAAAATAAATACAAATTGTACTAATTAATACAAGCGATTATAATTTAAAAGAGTGTAAATAAGTTGATACAAAATTTTTCAGCTTAACCAGATGTTCCAATTTCAAATTCTGTATATACAACTATTTTAAATACTATTGAAAAAATGTTTTGCCATTCTAATTAGATTAATACCGAATACTAGACAAGAAAAATACAAGCGATTATACATATGTTAAGCTTTAATTTTGTTTAGGTCATTTTTGGCATTGCATTTAGAAAAAACGTTTTTTGGAAGAAAAAAAAAGTTGTATTTTTTACTTTTTTAGAGTTTTGAAAATTGCTTTTGATAAAAATAGATAAATAGATATTTTTTGTAAAAATATATTTAAAAAAATTAATTTATAAAAAATTAAAAAAATCAATCAATTACATAAAAAAAAAATCAAAACTTGATTTTATGACCATCAACAGCAATTCCAAATAATTCCTTAGTAAATTATAAACTTATCATATTTAAGTAATATGGTTTTGACAATTTATTGATGATTGTGTTGCTCCTTTTTATCCTTTATTCTTAATATTCTTTATTAGGTAGGTATCCATTGACTTAATTAATTATAAGCTAAGTCTATTTAAGTATTATAAGAAGAAATAATATTTGAAATTTGCTCATTTATAAATTACAATATATAAAAATATAGACAAAATGTATATATATCCTTAACTTTTCTTTTCTTGTCAATTAAGCCTCTAGAGTTCTATGTATTATATTGAGCCTTTAGACTTTTATAAATGTAAACATTAAGTTCTAAATACATAATAGACGAAAAATATTAAAGTGCATATAGTGTTTATGTATGCATTTGTAAAATTTATTGGACTTATTGTGTGTACTTTTATAAAAGTTAAGGATCTCAATGTAACAAAATAGAATTGAAGGGGTCTAATAGGAAAAAAAAAATTAAATTGCTCAAAAGGCTCAAAAAAATGCCTTAAATAATTGAAAAAATAGAAAAGTTGCTGGCTGTGGGGTTCGAACCCACGCGTGCTTATGCACAGAAGATCTTAAGTCTTTCCCCTTAACCTCTCGGGCAAACCAGCTCAGTAGTTCAGTAATTCACAAAGCTTGCATTTAACAAAAACATCCATAAGAACACTGCCAAACTGGCAGCATTTATTGCGACATTGCTTTTATATACTTTTCATTCTAACTAAGAAAATAAATTTTATTTAACTCAAATTCACTTTTTGATTACCAATAAAAAAAATAAATTCTTTCTTTCTAAATTTATCTGTATCTTAATTTAAAAAAAATAAATTATATTGAAATAATTATAATTTATTATCTTTTTTAAAATAGGACAATATGATTATTTTATATTTACAATTATCTCTATTAAATAATATTTTTAATTTTCGTGAAAAAATCTTAAGGACAATTAGAATGGCACGAATGAAGTATTTAATTTGTAATGTTTAAACAACTCCATGAATGCTGTTGTTACATCTCTTAGAAGCATTTAAGATTTTCTTTTTGTGAGAAAATTTTTTACAGGAAAAGACAATTTTTATTAAAAATTTCTCTTTCAATGGATCCTTATTATTTAATTGGAGGTGGGGTATTTTTCTTATATCTATAATATGGTAGAGGATTTGGTAATATGATTTGTTCCTAATTTCTCTTTCCGGTGTGAAGATTACTTGGGATTTTAATATTGAAGAAAAGGGCTTCTTTCCTAATAACAAGTGATAGATTCATATTCATTAGATGATGGGCAATAGCTTCGGCTCAACTTTTTAAAATGTATGAAATAATATGAAAATTTAAACAATTTTTTAAGATTTGCTCATCTGAAAGATAATAAAAGTCTGTTTTTACACGTATTACTTATGATTCTGATTTTTTACACTTCTGATTTAGAATCTTAACTCTACCACTACTAATGACAGACACTTCTAGTATGGAATTGAAAGATCCCATTGTGATTGCTATTGCAAAGGAGTGACAAACCAAGAACATAAATATAATACGTTAGATTTTCTAAGGTATACATAAATAAATAAAAGATCCGTTATATGATCTAACTTGAATTTTTCTATAGCATATTGTAGAATTGCAATTTTGTTTTTAATATTTTGTTGTGAAATCAATGCATTATTGAATATAAATTTTCAACTATTGAAGTTATAATGGCCTAAAATTACAATAAAAACTAGTTTTTTTTCTATATGATAATCAGTATAACCTGTGCCCCTTTGCTCAGCAAAGGAATGTGGTGTAAAAGTATAAAGTTCTCATATGTATGACCAGGGATACCAAGATCTTCCATCTTCGCATTAGCGATCATGGCTTGATGGTCTAGGACACATCACGAATGCGTGATTTCCCACCCCACATGGATCATCCATCTGGATTTGTGAAATCAAGGCTTGCCTGTACAAGAGCATTTATTGAGCTTGAAAGTGATAGGTAGGGCACATTAAATGCACATGCGGCCTGAGCATGATGTATGATATTTTGCATGAACAGTAAGTAAAGCCCTATGTCGATAAGACTAAGCAAGAAATGTCCCTGAGACTGAAGGTGACAGGATAGCTAAAGCAAGAGCATACCATAAAAGCCAGAGGGCAACATAAGGGGAAGGGAACTTAACCCTTGCACTTCAATTTCATTACGCTTTTCCATATTTTTCCGTTTCCTACCCATCTAACATAAGCATCGAAGTGGACACGTCGGAGCAACATCCGACCATCCATTCTAAACTCCTTCTGCCTTGCAAGATCCACAGTTGAAGTCTTTGGTTATAAATTAGTGCGGTGACTGTGGATTCCTAATGGCTGAAGAAACTAGGTTAGGAAGGGGAAAAGACCTATTAACCCTAATGTAGAGCTTACCCCTCAATCAATATTGTCCGAACTACAAAGAACCCTTATACCACCCAAAGACTTAGGCTTGTCGCTGAATGACGCAACCTCACAACCTGAAAGCTCCAATGCCATGTCTCTTATAATAACTACCCTAGCGCAGCTCACGTCCATAATTGGAGAATTGCAAAAGCAAATCGAGGAGCTAAAGGCCAATAGCTTGCTCTTAGACACCCCTAACAACCTAGCGTGGGAAGAGGACCCGAAAACCCTAAAATCAGTGAGAACTCTAGAAACTATTTAATCTCTACAGACAAATCCCCACATGCCAAAGAAGCCCATCACGAAGGCCAACTTGTATGATGTAGTGAGGAACATGATAAAGGAACTTTAACCTCAATCCCTCGATTTTGACTATAACATGAGACACACCTCACCGTTGGTAGATCACATCCTACAAGATCACATTTTCAACATTAAGCTTCCTCGTCTCCCTAACTATGATGACTCTAAGGAATCTAGAAGCCATGTCTCCCAGTTCTAAACCACGATGTCCTTTTATGCTAATCAAGATTATGTTTTATGCAAAGTCTTTTCCACGACATTGATAGGCTTGGTCCAATAATGGTACCAAGGTTTGAAGCCCAATAGCATACACTCCTTTGAACAACTAGCCCAACTCTTTAACACGAGATTCATCACAAGTATCCGGATCCGAAAGGTATCAACTGACTTATAAAAGGTGTACCAAAAGAAGGAAGAGTCCTTACAGGACTTTGTGGAATGCTTCAATAAGGAAGCGGTGCTAGTGGATGATTTAGACCATAATGTAGCCATCTACGCCTTCACTATGGGAATAACCTTAAAAGGCTGCAAACCTTTACCAATCTAATGATTAGAGCTTGCCAGCACATACAATTAAGGGAGACAATGAGAGCAGATGATGACACTCCAGAATTTAGAACCCTTGCTATGGCACAATCAGTAACACTATCAGACAAAATTTGGTTCACCATGAATCGCGCGAGGTAGGAGATCAGTATGGCAAAAAAAGTGATTAAAGGAATAATTCGACCCACCACTATCAATTCAACCAGGGCTAAGAAGCCACGATAGAGCTCAAGATAAGAGATACACCCCACTCAATGTCTCAAGGGGATAGGTCCTGATGGTAGTGAAACATTCAGGAGAATAATTAAATTGGCCAAACAAACTGAGTACCAAACACCTAAACAAAAGAGATTAGAGTCGATATTGTGACTTCTATTAAGGTCATGGCCACGACATAAAGGAATGTTGTCAGCTCAGGGATGAGATTGAACGGATCATCCAAAAAGGACCATCGAAGCAATTTATAAAGGCGAAAGACAAAAGTTGAGAAGGAGTCAGAAGCCCACACAATATACAGAAAAAAAAAGCCCAAAAGTGAACCATCTTCCACTATCAATGTCATCATTGGAAGGGTAAATCTCTCTAATCACGCACACAAGATGAGGAAATCCAAAGCATACACTATCTCTCCTAAAAGGACACCAAAATCTCTCTAATCACGCATACAAGATGAGGAAATCCAAAGCATACACTATCTCTCCTAAAAGGACACCAAAATCGGTAACCTTTTTGGAGAAAGATGGCAGATGGCTCACTGGTGGATATGAAGACGCATTGGTAATTGATTGTCAGATCTATAACATCATATTAAAGAGGCTCCTAGTCGACAATGGCAGCGCAGTAAACCTAATAACCCTATAAGTATTTAAGGCATTAGGTGGGTTCACAAAGGATCTTCAACCGATCTTGATCCCCTTGGTTGGCTTAGGGGGGCAATCGATACAAGTGGAGGGGTCAGCCTAGCTCACATTGTAGATCGGCAAAAAAGAAAAGTATGATGATTTCTTAGTTAACTTTATGATTGTGGCTAAGCCATTCGCAGACATTGCAATACTGAGAGCCCTTTCTGTTACGACACTTGAGCTTCCACTAACATAAGATATTTGACTATGAAGATACCAACATCAAAAGGCGATATCTCAGTTAGATGAGTTAGGAAGGCCTCGGCAGAAGCTTGTTCAATGGCCCTAAAAGGGTTATAAAGTCTTTGACTGTAGGTACCTTTGACACAATAATAGAAGACTATTGCAAGCCGATCCCCAGTAGAGATCCAGAAATTGTGCAAACCCATAATAGGAGGAGTTTCAAGATAGGACATGAATTAGATGAACAGACCAAAGCATCCATTCTCTAGGCCCTCGCCGATTATGAACGAACATTTGCTTGGGAACCTAAAGGCATATAGGGCTCAAACGCGGTGATAGTGAAGAAAGCAAATGGAAAATGGAGGATGTGTATAGACTTCACAGATTTGAGTAAAGCTTGCCCAAAAGATCCTTACCCCCTACCGAACATAGACTAGTTGGTTGATTCCAGTATAGGGTACGAGGTTTATGCATTTATAGATGCTTATGCATAAGATCCCCATGATAGAATTAGATTAGGAAAAGATTGCATTTGTGACCGATAGGCTTATACTGCTACACCTCTACGCCTTTAGGGCTGAAGAATGCAAAAGCCATATACTAAAGGCTAGTCAACAAGATGTTCAAAGAACAGATTAATAAGACGATTGAAGTATATATAGATGATATGATTATCAAGAGTGCCAATGTCATAGATCATGCCCAAGACCTCTACAATGCATTCTCAATGTTGGAAAAGTATGGGTTGAAGCTAAATCTAGAAAAATATTTCTTCAGAATCAAATTAGGGAGATTTCTTGGATTCCTGATTTCTCAACTGGACATCGAGGTTAATCAGGAGAAGATATAGGCAATCTTTAACATGAAGCCTCCAAGAACCATAAAGGAGGTACAATGCCTCAATAGAAGAATTGTGGTCCTTGGTAGGTTCATATCATGTTCCACCAAACGATGCCTCCCATTTTACAGAGCCCTAAAATGCTTGAAAAAGTTTGAATGGAATGAGTAGGGTCAAAAAGCCTTTGAAGACCTCAAAAAATTCCTTAGTACCCCACCCTTGTTAAGCAAACCAGTGGAAGGGGATATGTTTTACCTATACTTATCGGCTACCGAAGAAACCGTGGGATCGGTACTAATTCGAAAAGAGGATGGTGAACAATACCCTGTGTACTACTATAGCTAGGAGTTAAGAGGAGCCGAGGTCTATTACCAAAGATCAGAAAATTTGGCATACATATTGTTCCTAGCAACCAAGAAGTTACGCTCATACTTCGAGGGGTTCCAAGTGATTGCGCGAACCGACCAGTCGCTTAAAAATATCCTACAAAAAGCTGATACTATAAGGGTAATCATAAAGTGGGCAACTAGAGTTGGAAGCTATAGTGTACAATATAAACCCAGAAAAGCCATTAAGGGACATATACTAGCGGACTTCATAACCAAATGCGGAGGAGAACTTGACGAACAACACACAAATGGATCCGAACTTTGGATCATACATGTTGACGGTGCCTCTGGATCAGGAAATGCACGAGCAGGAATAAACTTAGTCAGTCCTCTTGGTATCACCATCAAGTGTGCTATCAAAATCCTTTTTTTAGCCATAAATAATGTAGCAGAATATGAGGCCATGATAATCGGAATTCAGGTGGATAGTAAGGTACAACTTCATTGTTTAATTATAAGAAGTGACTCTTAATTAGTAGTTTAATAAATAAACCGAGAGTTTGAAGCAAGAGATGCTGAGATGAGCAGATACCTTAACAAAGTTTTGGCTCAGATAGAGAGAATGAGGACTAAAGGAACAAAATGCTCCATCAAACAAATACCAAGATCTGATAATACACGAGTTGATGCTTTAGGGACTAAAGGAATATAATGTTAGAAGGAAGGCCACTCCCCGAGAATATCATCGTGCATACCGTTCAAACCCTAAGTCATTCGGTAGAAACTACTTTGGGGAATGGATGAAGTTATTGATAGATTGGCTGGAAGAAGACAAGTTATCGAAAGGAGATCAGGAAAAGAAGCTGATCCATAAAGCTGCAGATTATTCTGTCCAGGAAGGAATACTTTATAGAAGGTTAAGAACCACACCTTGGCTTAAGCGTGTTGAGAAAGAAGATGGAAACTATGTAATAAGAGAGATCCATGAGGAAATTAGAGAGATGTATAAAGCGGTAGAGACAATGGTACAAAAATTTTACTTTAAGTATATTACTGGCCCACCATGAAGAAAGATATTGAAGAGATTGTATGCCAATATAAAAGTTGCCAAAACCATAATCGCTTCACAAACTCCCCTACGGATGTGCATAAACCCATTGGAGCTACCTGATTGTTCTCCTAGTGGGGGGATAGAGCAAAGGGCTAAAAGAAATTTTTGATCGTGGCAGTTGACCATTTCACAAAGTGGGTTAAAGCTCAAACGATTTCCACCATCACACAAAAAAAGATAACCAACTTCTTCTTCGAAGAGATCATATGCTAGTTTGGAGTCCCAACAAAAGTCAAATCTGATAACAGCAAATAATTTGACAGTAAGGACATCAAAGCACTATGTGATAACCTGAAGATCACGTCCGTGGCATACCCCAGACCAATGGAATGACTAAAGTGACAAACAGAACCATTATACAAGGGTTGAAGAAAAGGATAAGGCAAGCAAAATGGGAATGGGTGGATTATTTGCCCAATGTCTTGTGGTCTTATAAAGCCACCCCAAGGACTTCCACAGGGGAAACTCCGTTCTACCTCCCATTCAGATCAGAGGCTGTCACTCTAGTCAAAATAGGGATATCCAGTTAGGGATCATCCACTTCAATAAGGAACGAAACAAGGTGGAAGTGAGGAGCAACTTAAACCTACTGGATGAGGTAAGAGAAACAGCGGCACAATGATCAGAAGCATACAAACAAAGATAGCCTAACACTTCAACCAAAAGGTCAAACCTATGGACCTCTAGAAAGGAGATCTTATCCTAATAAGAGTAGACTTTAGGCGAAGAGAGGCTAGAGTAAGAAAATTGGATGAAAACTAGGCCAGCCCCTACATCATCCAACAAGTAATAGGCCCAACAACTTATAAGCTTATAGATCACAATGGGAAAATCCTGCCACGCATATGGAATGCTAGGAACCTCAGGAAATATTACCGGTAAGAAAGCAACAATGGTACTTATTGTTTCACGATCCATACATGAAAGTGGATCTTGTTGTAATGATCCTTGAAAGAGGATCTTCCTCATATCAGTCAAAATTTTCTCTTTTACTTCCATGGAAAACCAAAGATCCGTAAGAAAATAGTTCTCAAATAATAAGATCCATAAAAAATGGTTCTCAACTAATAAGATTAGTAAGAAAATGGATCTCAACCCGTAAGAAAATAGATTTCAAATAATAAGATCCATAAAAAATGGTTCTTAACTAATAAGATCCGTAAGAAAATGGATCTCAACCTGTAAGAAAATAGATCTCAAATAATAAGATCCATAAAAAATGGTTCTCAACTAATAAGATCCGTAAGAAAATGAATCTCAACTAATAAAGATTTGTAAGAAAATGGATCACAACTAATAAGATCAATAAGAAAAAGGATCTCAACTAACAAGATCCGTAAGAAAATGGATCTCAACTAATCAGATCCCTAATAAAACGAATTACAAATAAGAAAATGGGCTAAGAAATCTTGATAAAGAAATGACCTGTGCACAAAAAGGATTATATTCACAAGAGTTTACTAACCAAGATAAAGTTGAGTAAAAAAAAAAATTATACATCACATTCAGACCCCAAGCTTCCCAAGAGGAACATCTTCATCATCACCATCCATATCCACCAAACCCTTCACAAAGTTGAGATCCAAATCAGGAAACCACTTTTGTATCTAGGAAATCACTGAGTCTTTAGCTTCCTCCTACATGTTATCTATCTGAAGGATAATGGAGTTTTACCGCCAAGTAAGACACTGCACCTCTTGCTCATGCTCTAAGCCTTTCTGGGCAGCCTCTTTCTTCAGCCTTTCTACCTCTTCCTGAGATGATTAGAGCTGAGCCTCCAACACAGTGACTTGGTCTTTCAAAAGGGAGAAAGCAGTCTTGCTCTTGGATCTCAATCTATCCAGCTCCCTATCTTTAGTGGCTAATTGAGACTCCATTTCCTTATTTTTCTTGCCAAGAGAGATCTCTAGTCTCGCAATCTCGGCTATTAGCTCATTAACCTTTCCACTATACCCACAATTCTCTTTCTCAAGAGAATCGAAGCTTTTGTAGGTAGCTAAGCTAGTAGTCACCAATTGAACGACAACAACACAGTAAAAAAAAAAGAGAAGGGGAGAAAGAGGTGAGAAGAAAATTGACATCTTAAAGATGTCTAAGTTACTTGTATCGGCAATAGGAGCAACTGCTCCTTCAAAGAGGAGTTGTTAGCCCACCTCCTCTTTATATTCGAATCCTTAGGGAGTTAAGTAGTCCACATCAGATCATAACATGTTGAAGGTCGCCAAATTGTGGGTCAGCTCCCATATTCTTTATTATGCATATACATGGCTTGGTGGAAGTCAAATAAAACCTCAACAAAATCAAAAGAATTGCCCCACTTACTCGTTCCAAGAGGGCTCGCAGTTCCTAAGGAAATCTCATACTTGCCTAAAGAAGGCCGGATGACGATCGGTTGAAGTCTCTCAGAAGCAGTAGGCGAGCTAGGCAAACTAACACTAATAGTGGCCCCAGCAGTAGCATTACCTGCCTCCCCTGTGAATATAGAAGTGGCAGGAACCTGAGACGTCTCCACCGCAATAGAGAACCACAGCTAGATTTGTGGAAGGTATCGCGTCAGCTATGGTAATGACCTGGCCACTGGATGGGAATAACGCCACAACAGTAACATGAGAGGAAACTGATCCAAACTCTTTGCCATTAGAAGATATGCGATCTAAAATATAGAAACCACAAACACACTTCATCAACCTTAGGCCTTCATGGCTCGATCTTGAGCATTGTATAAATGCATCATGTTACTACAATGGTATCCCCCAAGAAGGGCATTCTTCAGAAATCAGCCCATTTCCTCCTTCCACAACTTTGGGATTTGATCCTTACTATCCAGATTGGCATTCCACACCAAAGGAAGATCTCGTCATCCCTCAGGGTTGCTTATAAAAAAATACTTTGTCTTCCAACTATGGTAAGACTTAGGCATATTAGTGAAGATATTCATCCCAGGCCGACCCTAGAGATAGCAATGCTCCTCGCAGTGATTCAACACAAAAAGGTGTTTGAAGATCTTTAAATTTAAATGGATTACCATCTCCTCACACAGGTTTGTAAACAGGTAGACAAACATATACGAATTGGGGGTTATCTAGCTCACAGGGATGTAAAAGTGACCTAGAATCTAATCCATAGTTAGGTGGAATCCCATATTTGCAGTATAAAGTTGGCTAGTAGTGATCGAATATTTTGGACGTTTTAAAATCAACCAACCACAAGTTACCATGAGGTTTAGCCGGTGGTAAACAAGCAGTTGGTTGAGGTTCGAGACCCCCCTCACCTACGTCTTTAGGACCAAAGGAGGTGCAGAAATAGAAGAGGGGTTTTGCCCCAACAAGAGATCCATTGTTTGAGACAAATGAACATTGTCCAAAGCCTTAGAAATTAGAACATCCCTAGACCGTTTCCAACGAAGCGGAACATCCTCAATATCACTATCGAAGAGAATGACAACCCCAGCCACCACTTAGCACCGACAATGGAATGTTCAGATTCATAACCCGTTGCACTTTCATAATCTCTCACACTAATACCACTGTCCATATCAGATACCAAAAAGAGAAAAGGAATAATAACAACAAAAATCCAAGCAACACTAATCAGAAAAGAAAGGCACTAAGAAACCAAGCAGAAAAAGGTTAGAAGAGGAGATACTTACTTGATATGCTCATGATAGGTAGAAAACGCTGTGGAAAGAGGCAAAGAAAAACTGGGGACAAAATGCCAGAAGCAAGGAAGAATGATGCAAAGAAATTGCCCTCAACCAACTTAAAGAGAAAAGTCAATCGGTGAAATCACATCTTTAAAATCCCCTCATTAATTATAGGGACACGTGGCTAGAGGACAACTACTAGCCTTCACAAATGTCGAAACGACATTTTTTCAAAAATTCACAAGCCCGCCAAAAGATAGGAGCAGTGTAATAGTTATAAGGTTGAGGATATGAAGATCTCCCATCTCCACTTCAACGATCTGCTAGGGATCTCCACCTCCACATCACCGATCCACAAAGAATCTCCCATGTCTATCCTCAAGGCGAATATAAATAATCAACAGACTTGAGGGGGAATAAATGATAACCAGTATACCCAGTACCCCTCACTAAGCAAAGGAATGTGGCGTAAAAGCATAAAGCTCTCATATGTACAACCGGGGCTACCAAGATCTTCCGTCTTAGCATCAGCGATCATGGCTTGACGGTCAAGGACACATCACAAATGCGAGATCTCCCACCCCGTGTGAATCATCCATTTCTGTGAAATTGAGGCCCACTAAAGGCAACGTCAACACAATAAGAGATCAAGACCTAAGGGCAACTGTAAAAGAGCATTTATTAAGCTTGGAAATGACGGGTGAGACCCATTAAATGCATGTGCAGTTCAAGCATGGCACGTGATGTTTTACGTGAACAGTAAGTAAAACATCATGTTGACGAGACTGAGCAGGAAATGTCGATGAGATTGAATGTGACAGGAATGACAAGACAGTTGAAGCAAGAGCATATTATAAAAGCCAAAGAGGAACACAAGCGGAAGGGAACATAACCCTTGCACTTCAATTTCATTAAGCTCTTCCATATTTTTACTTTTCCTACCCATCTGACATGAGTATCGGAATGGACACGCTGAGGCAACCTCCGACCATCCATTCTAAGTTCCTTCTACCTTGCAAGATCCATAGTTGAAGTCCTCGGTTATCACCATCTTTGTACTATCTCAATATTACTCAATTTTAAGAATTTGCAAACATTTAAAATAATAAAATAAAGTTATATGCACGAACAGCTAACTAGAGAGTTGCCTTTGAGCATATCAGAATTTCAGTACATTGATTTCTGAGTGAGATTTTTGCGTCAGGGATAATTCTCAACCAACTATATTAACTCAGCAACAAGCAAATTTTTGTATTTTGCATGAATTTTTAATCAAAAAAATATATTCAGACGACACCATTACTATTATTATTTTTTTTAAGATAAAAGAGTGCCCCCATCATGAAGAACAGCCAAAAGGATTACAATATAACAGACCAAAAAAAAAAAAAGGTAATTAAGCCGTTCAGGACCCTCGTCCTCCAGCCAGACAACCGCATATTGCTTAGATAGACAATGTTTACGACAACCAATAGGGGCGATTAAACAGTAAACCCATCAAGCAGCTGGTTCGAACTCAACCAATTATAAAAACATTATTGTGGAGGGCAAGCCCAACTGATACCAACTGAATTACCAGATATCAATCGAGAAAACATTCTACTTAACACCCAGAAAATTACTATTGATAAAGCTGGCTATAGTACAAGGTAACCAGCCCTTTAAAACAATTCTGCCAATCATGATAACTTGTCGACCAGCAGAATGCACTAAGTTGGTGATTCAGTAAATAAAATTACACTAGCAGAATGTAGCAAAATCTCAACTACAACAACAAAAATAGCAAGAGGCAGAAGCAGCACAAAATAATCAAATTATTGATGGAAACATGCAATAACATTACAGCAAATCGATGATATCATGCTTAAATAGTAACCGAAATATGGCTTCCAAAAATATAAATCCCATCAAATCACTTTAACAGAAATTACAAAACAAAGTCACTATTGTCATGAGCTTCATTTCCTATGCCATGCCTACCAAAATCTTGTAACATACTTCTCTCACGAGATCTCTCTCAACAAAAATTTACTTGCCATGTTTGGCTTTTGAGTGAGACTGCAAAGCAACTTCTGCGCCAAATGACCTGTCCACCGTTGACAAGAAGTTAGCAATACTGAACTCAGTTCAGAAATGATAGAGCAAGTTCCAAAGTCACAGTAAACAAATACCTATCACAGGAGTTGCATTTATACTTGCCACCAGATTTTGGAGTCTCTGGCTTAATATTGTTGCCATTTGCAGAAGCTTTTGCTGCCCCCTTGGCCGGATGCGGGGTTGCAGTATGCCCGCCCTTTTTGCCTTCTGGTTTACAGAAATGAACAGCAGGTAACATAAAAAAAAAAATTCGCCATATATACAAATATGGACATAAAATTAGTATCTAATAAGCACTGAGAAATTTCTAGAAGCATTCTTAAAATTACAAATCCTCGGGCCTTCTAATATAACTTTAGAGTTGAAAGCCAAATGAATAAAAAAAAACATTCTAGTTAACAGAAACCATAATACTAATTCATAAGATGAAGCATACATAGCATCAAAAACTAAAGTAATTCCCAATATTTAAAAAAAAAAAAGTTTTTTACAAATTGCAAATCAGAATATCTTTCTTCAAATTAGCAAATGGTTTAAATAGTGGCCAGAATACATACTACAGTGATAACACGGTTGGCAGTTCAATTTATGATAAATCACAAATTACCAAATGGTTTAAATACTAGCCAGAATATGAATGAAAAATGGCTCGATATAATTACAAATACCGATCCTTTAAAGAAAAAGGTATTTATGAAGGATGAAAACACAAAATACATACCTGTCTTTTGAGGAGTAGCTGATTTTTGCTTCTTTGAGGGCACAGGTGTCTTCACAGCTGAGTCATTGGGCCTCTTAGTGCCTTTATCAGCCTTTCAAGCAAAAATAATGCAAGACATGAAATTTAAGATGCAATAACCATAGATTGAACATCTAAATCCCAATACACTACAAAGAAAAAACACATAAAAAATAATGCAACTAATACCTTCTTTGGAGTCTCCTCATCTTCACTCTCAGAATCATCTTCATCATCCGAATCCTCATCAACAGACATTCCCTGCACAAGAAAGTTTTGCGATTTTACTTTGAAAGCCGAAGGGGAGAAGGGCCTTTTCAATACTAGTTGACCCGGCGGAAGGCGGAAGTATAAAAATTGAAACAAATTGAAAACATCAAAGAAATAAAGAATCCTATAAAAAGCTATTGAACAAAACAAGAAATTAATTTCATAAAATATTTCCAATAACTACTCGAGTAGTTTGCTTCTAACTTCGAAAATAAAAATAACATCTTTACAGCCGAAACATCAATTGAAGAAAGAGCACACCTCCTTTCACAAACTGTAGCAGATACTTGATGTTACATTCATAAGAAATATTTTATAAAAATAACATAAAAGCCAGAATGCAGTACATACATCAACACAGATGTCATGCCATTGACCGTATTAATTTTCTTCATCATACAATAGTAATGAAATGAACAACAATTCAAATAATCAAAACATAGACCTCCAGCATATATTATAGGTTACATTCTATATATTTCTAAATAGAAAATCAAAATTCGGATAGCACTATAAGGCAAGGATTTTAAAAATGAAGTGGAAATCATTCCATCCATCATTACAGTTAATCTAGTTATACAAAGGAGATACCTCCTCAGACTCATCCTCTTCATTTGATTCGTCATCCTTATCATCATCATCAGAATCGTCGTCGTCATCAGATTCATTATCGGCTTTGTTATCTTTGCTTGGCTGTACAGGTTTCGCCTTTTGTTTTGAGGAAGAATTGGGCTTGGCAACATTAGACTTGGCAGTGGCAGGCTTTGCATTAGCATTTAACTGAACTGCTGCTGAAACAATTTATCAGTCAGACAGGGAATCCAATCAATATAGCAATCGACACTTATCAGCACATGATGGATATGAAAGGGAATACCATGGTCTACATTCACAAAGGGAACCGGCTCGTCTTCTGAATCATCTGCATAAATCGAATAGTAAAGTAAATGTTGCAAAATAAAATTCAAAAGTAGAAATAAAAGAATTATTTGCAATTTCCCTCACCAGAATACATAGTAGCCACAGGAAGACAGCAAAAGAGCAAAGAGTCAAGGCAACAGCAGTTTATACTCATATAAAACTTGATGCCAGTAATATATGGGAAATGAGAGATGTGCAGTATTAAAAATAGCAGTTATCAAATAAATCCCTAAAGGCACTGTTAAGGTGTAAGAATCTAAGTTTAATAACAGAGTTTCACAGATTAAGTTGATATCAGGAATCAGACTAAAAATAAGATCCTTTGATGGTTAGGGTGCCTGATCAAAATTGCTGCCTTGAAAATCAAAGAGAACCACATTAAAATGCACATTAGTGAGTTTCAAAGAGGAACCTACAGAACAAGCACCATAATCAAAAAGTGAAAAATAGCAAGAACTGAAGGATATTCTTCTTCTTCATCATCATCCGGCAGAGCAGATTGATAACCACACAAGTAAACACTACCACTTTTCAAATTGTGAGACAGCTCAACCTCTTTTTCAAAGACTATATCGAAAGATAAGTGAGGGATGTTTTCATAAGAAAGAGTCCCCAATACAATTTTCTTGTCATTAACCTTCACAAAAAGGGTGGCTGATTCGTTTCCTTTTTCTTTCTTTGACTCACCCAAAGCAGCCTGAATAACATATGACACTCAAAATTTAGCTAAGACAGAGAGAACTGCATTGCACGTTCAGCACATAACTCCTAGTATTTAATAAATTAAATAAAAATTTGATTACAACTATAGAAGTAGCAGAGTGAATATAACCTGAGAAAGATGAATAATGCTGTAATCATCAGGTTTTACTTTAAGAGGCTCCCCAGCCTTGACTTCAACACCTAGCATAATGAAGAAAATTATGGACACAAGTATATCAAAATATAAAAAGAGGGCATGTCACATTTTTCTTCAATCTCATAAAAAGGTACTAAAACTTGGCATTTTAAAATTTACTTCATAACCTACGCATTATTATTATTTTTTTTTTGGGTAAAAAGGATTATCATCTTAAGACCACACAAGTCCAAGTAAATATTTCCGAATACCAGCCCCTTAAAGACCCGACATTTCCAAATTTTCTCTTTGCACATGCATTAACTGATTTTTTTTTTATCTTAAAAAGCAAGCATAAAAAATTTTATGAAAGCACATAGAATCGCCCCTAATCGCAACCTTCAGACCACTACTGCTGCTAGCATATGCCTATAAATGAGCACACGAATAGCATTTAATCCAGAGCAAAAACCAACATATGTAGTCACAGAGGAATAGAAGCCAAAGCGGTAAAAACAAAAAGCAAAACCAATTAGCACCCAAGACAGCGCAAATAAACACATATATAACTCCAATATCAGGGCATGCCGAGAAACAAGACAGAGAAGCGCAAGCAAGAACTACAACAAACAATCAAGGCAAATCAATTATAGAAACCATAAGAGGCAAGCAACCTATATTATAAAAAATGGAAAAGTATTCAAATGAGAAAATCATACCCCAAAATTCCATGGAGAAAGAGTGAGGAAGCTAGGGCTTTTGCGAAGTGCAGAGAGAGAACTCGTGAGAGCGAAAGAGGCGGAATAGGAGAGGGTTTTGGAGGGCATTTATAAGGGTTTAAGCGATCTTCTCTAGGGTTTTTCAATTGAGTTGAGCGTCTGAGCTTCAGTCGACTGCGACCCGCCACACCACCTCGTTTTGGGCCCTTTTTCAAGGGCCATGCTTTGCTTGCTTTACCATTTTTTTTTTCTTCATATAATATTTCAAATATTTCTCGAAAAAAAAATCATTAAATCACTCAGTTACCAATTTTTTTTCTATTAAATTCTAAATTTTTAGCTGTAATATATGTTGAATTCTTAGGCCCTTTTGGCATTCAGGTTGAAAAAAAATGCTTTCAGAATTTTTAAGTAATTTTGTTTAGTTTTAAAAGCTATTTTGGAGAGAAACATATAAATTAATGTTTTCTTAAAAATATATTTTGAAAAAATAGATTATAAAAAATAAAAAAATCAATTAATTAAATTAAAAAAATTTAAAATATGTTCAACAATTATATTCAAATACAGGGATTAGTTTTGAAAGATTTTCAATTTTTTCCATTAAGTTTCTATATGGAAATTTTACGGAAATATCAAAAAACAAATGTCTATTTATGTTTTTTCCAACACTCAAATTTTTTTTCAATTTTATCGAAAATAACTTTCTAAAATTACAATAGTGTCTAAATCATAAAATCACCCCAAAATATACCCAGACGGTATATTTTTTGCATGCCTTCGGTATACCTCAAAAATATATTTGTTTAATTTTTTTCAAAAAACAATAAAAGAATAAGAAAAAGAATAGAATTCAATCAAAATTCAAAACATTACAAATTCTCAAATAAGTAGTTTGTTATTTCTTTCGGAATACATTGGGTATATCTTGGTGATATCTTAGGTATACATTAGAATTTCCTAAAAATATATTGGCAATATTTCGAGAATACATTAGGAATATTTTGGATATACCTTAAGAATTCTCAAAGAATTCTAGAGGAGAAATTCCTTTGAAATACATTGGGTATATTTTGGGGATACCTTCGATATACTTTTAGAAAATTTGATGGAAATACTTCGGGTATACCTTGATGATACTTTGGGTAAAGAATTCCTTGAGAATTCTTTAGAAATGATTCATTGAGAATACATTGAGTATATATTGAGGATATTTTGGTATACATTTAGAAATTTCATGAGAATACCGAAGGTATACCTTGGGGCTACCGAGGGTATATCTTGATGATTTTCAACCGAAAAAAAATAACAAATAAGAGAGAGGTAGGTTTTAGCTTCCAAGGACACACACCAAAATATTCCTAAGGTATACCTCAGGAATACCTTGGTGAATCTCACTTTAGATAAACTATAACAAGAAACAGAGTTCATTGTTGAAAAAAATAAGAAGAAAAAGATAAAGGAAAGAAAAGAAAAGTTTTTGCCAAATATTAAGTTTAGTTTAGTCTTCCACTCTTTCATGCCACATATACTACATCTTCCCTTCTACAATATTCAACTATATAAATACAAACATAAAAAAAAAAAAAAAATTAGCCACATTATCATTTTAGAAAGAGAATAGCTTGGTTGATTAATGGCATAAACTCACATGCTTTTGGTAGTAGTAGAAAAGGGAGGGACCCATAAACTTCTTTTGTTTTTGGAGAATCTGATCAGCCAATGATACTCTATACACCTTTGGTTCATAATCGAATAATTAGAGCTAATGTTGACAAGCAGCGATGGTAGGAGAATACGACAATAAAAAAGTGTTATGGTAAAAATAAAAAAAAAATTACTTATATTTTTTTTTTAAAAAAAGAGTTAAAAAAGAGATATAAAGTGAAATTTCCTCTTTCTATATTCATCAATTTGGACTCAATAATGACTAAAATGATATTTTTGGGCTCAACATAAAAAAAAAAAAGGTCCCAGTAATTATGCAATCAAGCATGTTATTTTTTGAGAAAAATATGTGGGCTACAATATTATGTTGCATCATACATTTTTCACATACAAATTATTTAGGCATGACCAGCTCAAAATTAGCATATTATGCAAGGCAGTTGTTATGATAAACATAATTTCTTTCATTATTAAAGTGAAATTGTACAATCCAACAAAGTAAGATGAGATTGCTAACAGTCCTTTTTTTTTCTTTAGTTAGAATTTAGAATTCAAATTAAAATTATGAAATTTTTTGAAAAGTTTAGAAAAATCATTTTATGTCTTAATGGATTTACGTGGTGGCGAATTTATATTAATGAATAAAAATAAGAAATAACATGTTTGTGAATATGTACCTATACATAACAAAAGAGCTGCTATTACTCTGTGTCTAAAACCTTAAAAATGGACATTTTGCGAATAAAATATATTATTTGTCTGACTTTTTATCCTAATTTACTCCATCTGTATTTTAATCAATTTTTTTTTATTCAACTTGGAATGAATTATATATATTTTATATAAATTGAAATAAGTTAGAATAAAAAAATATTTCAACAAAAAATATTTCTCTTCATCAATTTCTAAAGAGGAGACAAATAATATCTCGTAACAGGAGTCATATTCAGTAAAAAATAAATAATTATCTTTTTTAATTTTTTAAAATATATATAATATTATAAAAATTATATTATTTTTTAAAATTTATTTTTCATAAAAAATATTATAAATCTATTTTACTTGTCTTGCTGTTGACCTCCTCCTGACTTATGGATTTTGGCTCCATTACTGACTTCTCGGCTTCTGTAGAAACCATTAAACAACTCAACACTTGTTGACATCAAGACTAACAACTTTCTATACCCAAGTAGTTTAATTGAATACACATATTTTTTTCTTAGATAATATATGCAAAATAAACAACAAATTCATTCCAGAAATTTATATTCATAGAAAATAATCAACTTCACCAAATTGAAATAAACAGATATTTGCCAATTATGCTTCTGCACACACAGAATTGTGGTTTGATTACCTTCCCAGGCAAATAGTGAAAACCTAAATTTTATACAAAGGATTAATCTCAAATTACAGAAACTAAGCTATCGACTAATTCAAGAATTCCATGAATTTTTGCCACGGAGAGAAAGTTTTGGCTGCCTTTTCGACTTCGTTTGAGCAAGATGAATACGATGTCGTTTTAGTTACGCCACCGCCGTGACAAGAACTTCCTGTCTCATCTCCACCGCCCACCGCCATTTTTTTGGAGCAAAGGAAAAAGTTCCTCGACCCTAACTCCATTATCTTTTCATCTTTGTCTAAACCTGCCGACCACAACCAAAAAAATAAATATCCAATTCCATCAATCTTTACCGTACACGTGTTGATTCTCTATGAACAAAGTGATCAGAAAAACTTATGCCAGAGGACAATGAAAATCTTACTTTCTAGGCTGAACTGCGAGTAATGGAGATCAAATATGGAAGGATCAGCGGCAATAATCGGGCGACGGCCTTCCTTTGTATACTGCCGAATTGCGGCGGCGATAAGATCTCCTACGGTGGATTCAGGTGACATCAGAACTTGAACAGCCCCAACGCTTCCTTGGATTGTTACGTTTAGTAGCAACTTAGTTAACTTCGGCCGCTCCTCTGTGGACAATACTCCTCCGATGCTCCAACCTCCGAGCAAGTCAGGCAACGTATTTGGCCGCCGAATCCTCCCCTCCGGTACTTCCATCGGTATTCTACCGTGAAACGATGCCGCCTTATCTTTTAACCTGTTCTTCCGATTCTTCTCCGGTTCCTGTCCTCGCCTGTTACCCTTCGAATTTGTCGGCATAGTATTCCGAGTGAACTAAAAGATATATAGGATGTACCGAATTTTCCTCAATAAAATATACCGAAAATTATAAATCTATATATATATTTTTGGCTGGCTTCTATCCATCGGTTACCTCAATCGGCGGTGGCGGAAAAAATGGAGTCGAGGAAAACAGAGCTGCAGCGGAGCAGGGACCATAACCTAAAGGGTGCAATTGTAAATAATTAGAAAAACAAGCGGCAAAGCTTGAAGAGAAAGAGGATTGTGATATGGTGGCTATGAACTCAACTGAGGAAGCCGATACAGATACAGGCTTATATGGAGAGAAAGGGGCGCAGGATAAGGAAGTGGCCCCATTTCCTCAAGAAGGATACCGGCTCTATCCGGTTTCACATAAATACAAAGAACTGCCTTTAGATGGAAAATTCTAGCATAGTAGAGATAATTATTTTTGTAGATTTACATATAAAATATAAGTTAATTATTATTAATTAAAATGATAAATTATTATTTATAAATTTTAATTTAATTAATTATTATTATTTTATATCTTTTTTTCTAACAAATAAAAGCATAATTTTAAAATTTTAATTAAAAGAAAAAGAATTTTTATCATTTTATCTTAATTTTTGGGGGTAATTTTTACTTGTTTTTTCTAAATTTATTAGTTAGAAATATATTATACAAGGACAAAAATATATATGAATATAATTAAATAAAATATTTTCTTCTATTGTGATCAAACGCAAGCTTGGACTTCAATGACCGGCAATTGGCGGTGTCTTAAGACGTGTTTGGTTTGTTCAGGCCACTGATGGGTAATTTCAGTTAAAGTGTGGTCTATTAAAGTAGTGACGTGAGGTGAACATGGATGTAGGGTTTGGAAGGTATCTGTAGTGTGGTTTCCGTTTTGTTCGGTTCACTACGGTGTTTGAAACATGGTTTTAAGTATATTCCCATATACGTATCGCCGTTACATGATTTTCTGTTTGGATATCGATACGAAATACGGTATAAACTTTTTTTTACAAGTTATCTTTTTGAAATTCATGATACTGATAGATGATATGATTCGATTAAGTCCAATTTAGTTCGATACCATTATATTGATTTCAATATCAATATAATATACGAAACCATTATTTAAAATTATATATTAAAATGGTGAGACGTCATGTAGAAAATTATTGCTCTCCGAATGGCGACGGATTTGCTGCAATTGCTGATGACTATCACACGACGCTCAGGTGTACTTTCTCTGTAGTATTATTTTCTATAAAAAAAGAGAATTTTACAAAAACACCATAAAAGTGTACTTATTTATATTTTTATTTGCGTTCAAAGTTTTTTTTCAATTTTAAAGAAAAATAACTTTTTAAAATTATAATAGTTCTTAAATTTCAATATCACTCCAAAATATACTCAGACGATATATTTTTAGTATACTTTGGGTATATATTGAGAATATTATGGTTCAATTTTTACAAAAAGAATAAAAACAAAAACGATTAAATAATTAAAGAAAAATAATAAAATTCAATCAAAATTCAAAACATTACAAAAATACTAAACAAATAGTTTGATATACCTTTCACAATACTTTAGATATATCTTTTGAATACTTTGGAAATTCCTTAAGAATACATTCGAAAATATCTTGGGTATATTTTAGGGATATTTTGGATATACCTTGAAAATTATCTGGGAATATCTTGGTATACCTTTAGAAATTCTTTAGAAATACCTTGAGAATTCTCAAGAAATTTCCTAAAATGAATTTTCTGGGTATATCTTGGAGATACCTTTAGGAATTTCATGAAAATACATCGGGTATATCTTAAGGATACTTTGAATATATCATAGTGATTTCCACAAAAAGAAAACAAAAAATAAAAAAGAAATCAACAATAACAACGACAAATGCTAATTAAAAAGCAATTAGTCAATTAAATGAATCACTAGAACACTGTTAAAAAAAATGCAATGGTTGATAAAAAAGAGAAGGAAAAAAATTTGAAAGAAAAAAATTAAAAATCAAACATGCATTTGATTGCTAAAACACAAACCAACAAAATCAAACCACATCCAAGTTACTAACCGAAGCATCTCAATCTTTCCTTTTCAATTGCTAAAACACAAACCAACAAAATCAAACCACATCAAAGTTACTAACCGAAGCATCTCAATCTTTCCTTTTCAATTGCTAAAACACAAACCACTAGCCTTTTATAGTCGTCGTCTCTCAATACCTCAAACAAATTCAGAATATTAAACAACCTCTCCGGTTACCAACTTCTATAGCCACTATGTTAGCGAAGTAGAGTATTTTAATGGCATATTCTTGGCACACATATATGAAGGACAAAGTACATCAGTACAAAGTACAACATTAGATGAATAATTTCGTCATTAAGGTCTAGCCATGGCAGAATGAAAAGAAAAAAAAAACAGCAGAAAAAAAATTTCGATAAAAAGAAAAAAAAAAACCGGTATAGACGAAAAAAAACGAAATGGATGATAAATATGAAAAGAAAAATTAAAATGTCAACAAACTACGAAATTTCCTAAAAAAGAAATTTGGGGGCAAAGGAAATAAGGAGTGATGCTGATACGTGGGGACGTGTATGCAAATAATTGGTCAAACGGCTAAAAAAAAGAAATCACCGCCCATCTTCGGACGTCCGTTTAATACGCAGACGTCAAGATTACCTTTGGTCCGTTAACAATTATGGGTTTGTCGTTATGCTAGTTAATACAGTTTAATTAAATAAGTTAGTATAGCTGATAAAAATAAGGTTAAATATGTGAATTATACTCTAAATTATACCGAATGGAATGAATTATTCTTTCAATTTTGATTTAATAAAAATAATTTATCGAATTTTAAATTTGGTGTAATTAGAACTCTTATATATTAGACCATTTAAACCATAATAATAAGTTAATTCTATCTGATGAGATGATTTACTCTATAAAATACAGTTCAAAAACTAATTTATATTAAATTTAAAATTTAAAAATTTAGTTATACTAAATTAATATTGAAAAGATGACTTGTGCCTTTAATTTGCACATTTAGTCTAAAAATAATAATAATAAAAGAAAGATAGTATAAAAGTAATAGTATTCAAAATATTACCAATTTCGAATCGACTTAAACATATTAAAATTTCGATTCAAGTTGGTAAAGTTGATTAATTTTATTTAGTAAAAATCATAAAAAATAAATTTTATCGTATTAATATGAAATTAATTATAAAAAATATTTTTAATATGATAATAAATCATTGAATAAAAAGAGATCTAAAATGGATGAAAAGAGTGGATAGAGCCAAGGGGCCCAACAGCCTTTCCAATGTATTTTTCTTTTTATCTATATTTAATAGTTTTATATCTTGCAAATAGTTCCCGAGTTAATTTTATTTATAATTATTAAATTTTATTTTTATTGTAGTAAAATTATAATTTATTTCAAAAAAATCATTCAATTATAATTTTATTTTATTATGTCAACTGTCAAGTTAGATTTTCAGTGATACGTCAGCTGCTATATTAGACTTTCAGTGACACATCAGCTGCCACGTCAGTTTTCTGGTTACTTAAATCAGAAAATTGGTCAGAAATAACTTTAGTGAAATGAAAATATAGTTGAGTAACTTTCTTGAAATGCAAAATTTTTTTATCGTTTTACTGCAATAAAACTAAATTCAGTAACCATAAATAAAATCAACCCAACAGTCTCCCTATCTCCCATCTTACTTATCTTACTTCCCAAAATTTATATTGTCTCTAATTAAATTTAAGAGCAACAAAGAGCCCTTTAATAATATTTTATTATTTTATTTATTCTCTTTCCTTCTTTTCTCTTTTTTTCCCTTTCTTTTTATTGTTTCTTACTGTCTCCCTTAATTTTTTTAGATAGTTTTATTAATAAAAAATTAAAATAGAGAGTGAGATAAGTAATATTATTGGAATGCATACGATTTTCAAGATAAATTAAAATAAGGAGTTAATTATTTATAATATAATAGGAAGTGAAATATGGAGCATTATTGATGATGCTCTAAATTTCTTTGTATGTTATTAAAAATTGATTAAGATTGCTTAATTTAAAGAAAAATTATTTTTTTTATCTTTAACAAAATCTAAGGAATACAAATTATTTAAAGACAAATATCTGGTCATATATATATATATATAATCTAAGGAAGACTGTTTCAAAGCTTGAAGATCAAATTTGAGTCGCAATCACTCCATATGAAGAAGGACCTCTCCCCCTCAACTGCAGCATTATTGTCTCCTTGAAAATTGGATTTATGCATTTTACTACTTGGACTAGTTGAATCATCCATGTCCTACCAAGTTGGCAACTTGTTCACTACAAACTTGCATTCAATGGGGACCAAATTACAAATTGCAACGAACCTATATCTATAATATATATGGGAAACTGCTATTGCACTGCAAAGTTCGTTCATATAAAAATTATATCAGTTGGACCAAAATGAAAAAGAAATTAACAGTGTATCTTTGTGCTTTCCTCTCCCCCTTTTTCTCTAAAGAAGACTGGTTCTGGCTTGAGACAGTTGCAGGATTAGGGGTGAGATCTCATTATATCAATAAATAAATTGACAGAAGACAGAAAAAGCTCTCAACTTTACGGTGGGGCAAAGGGTAGGACTCAGCAGTGGGATCTATTGTCCTCTAATTAATGTGTCATCCACAAGGTGAGCCGGCCAAAGGAGAACAAACGCATAGACTAAGTTCCCATAAAAAAGGACTCTATACAGAGGTAAAAACCCTGTACTATGATAACCTCAATAATGCTGTGTCTTTTATTTGTGGACAAAAAACAGGACTTTTTAGGGTACCATACCTTTGTGAGACACACGATGAGCAAGTCTGCAACCTTGGACAAAAAATGCTGTCTGCTCCTTTGGCTCCGGTTCGACCAGTGACTTGTGAAACAATCAAGCAATCCATTAGAAGACATTATTTATCTGTCATAAAGAACAAATCCAAATGAGCCTACATCTGGAATCCTAAGCCTGGTGTAAAATAACTTCTCCATTAGCCTTGAAAGCACAACATTTAGAGTTCAAAATCATGTTTCTAATGCTCAGATTATCTTCTAACACCTTATGCTTGTTAAAGCTAGAGTACAACATTAAAATTCACTAAAACACTGTTTGGTAACACCAATATAATCCAGTTTGACCAAAAAAATAATCTAGTTTGACTAATAATCTGTGTTCGATAAAGTAGCTTATTTAGAAAAAAGCTATATTATAATCTTTTAAAAAATAAGCTAGTAGAACTAATATATAAAAGAAAAAGCTAGTAGCTTATTATTTTTTCTCTTTATACCCTTGCTTTTTCTATAAAATGACATGTTGTAATAATAATATAATTATTAAATTATTTAATATGTATGTATATATAATAATAAAATGTTAGATGATAAAGATAGACGTATTTATTATATTGAGTTAAGATATTAATATAATTTTTATAATATATATTATATAATTAATTTATATTATGTATTTAAATATTTTTTTTATTAATATACAAATATTTTTTTATGTCATTTTATATTTTTCAGCTAGTTTTACCAAACACTTTTAATTAAATCAATTAGATTATCAGCTATTAAATTATCGGTTTAAAATTAGATTATCAGTTAGTTTTACCCACGAGACAAAGACAATCACATGTGGTCTCTACAAAACTGCCCTTTTCTCAAAAGAATCAGGTTCGTCGACTATATAGGAAAAGAGGCTCACACATGGCTTCTTCACTATGCGACTCTAAACAATTGACTTGGGTGTGCAATGACAATATGATCTCTGAATCTCTCTTTGGTGCTGCATGCAGCCAGGTATGGCCCTGTTTTCTTGGCATCTTTGGTCTCTTTATGGAGAATAGGAATCTTGACATGAAAGAATTTGAGATAATGAACGTAATCGAGTAGTCTTTCCAACGAAATGGTAACTTGATTGGAATTTCTGATTTGTATGAAGTTTAGCCCTCAAGCTTCCCTTTTGCCTAGTGATTATTGGGAAAGTGACTGAGCTAACCCTTCCTGATATATCATCGGGGCATTCCACTCGCAAAGAAGGAGTTGGCTTTGGTGGCAATCTGTTTTTCCAATCCAACAAATATTGCTGCAACCTCAATGGTACCTGCAAGCATGCAGAAAGACGGGGTCAAGTATCAAGTTGGAAAAGTAGCAGGGAAAATTAAAAGTCATTCTGGTTATTCCTAGGAATCAGAAAGGTGAAAAAACAAGATACATTTCAACTAGAAAATAAAAAATGCTACAGAAGTGTCATAAAAATTCTGAATGTACAACCAATTAGCTTTATTTGAGTGGTACGTCAGTCATCTTTAGCACTATAAAGTTACTGAGTTTGAATCCTAATCAGAGCCTATTACCAAAAAAAAAAAAAAGGATGGAGTCAAATTAAAATGCGTCTCATTTCCCAAGGGACCTAATCAATATCCAATAATTTTAATAAAGCACCAGCTACAAAATCAACATTCCATTTAGTGACTAACAAAATCAACATTTTCACAATCACAGGTTTACCAAGACCACAATCAAACTCATTCCATCAGTCATTTCACAGGCATATTGAGTAACAAAATTAACATTTTCACAATCACAGGTTTATCAAGAACTCAATAAAACTCGTTCCATGAGTCATTTTCACAGGCATATTGAATTGTCACAGATTGATTTTTTTTTTCTTCTGCATTATTATTCGGCATCCACAATGAAAACCCATCATCTTGAAAGAAAAAGAAAATCCATGAAAAGATCACTTCAATTCAGAACTTACAGCTGAAAGGAGGGTACAAGAAGCCAATGACACTGAACATGTAGAAAAAGGCAATTCCCCTGGTCCATTTCCACTCTGCTCACTCTTTTTCGGGTCAACATCTTGGGTTGCAGACCCAAAACTTGATGGTGTAACATCCTCATCCTCAGCGATAGGTTTTTGATCTTGATTGGGTGATGCAGAAGTATCCTCTTCCTCCTGCAAACCCGTTTGTGCCTTTTCCTCCTCTTTCTCTTGCATCTTCAACTCCTGATCCATGTCCTCAATGGCTTCTTCCAGAGACAATTAATTCAGCCTCTGCAAGTTGAAGTTCTTCCTCAAGCAGCTTTATTTTCATCTCACTAGTTTTCTTTTTCTCTCCAGTCCATTTCTCCAGCTTATCAAGCACTGGCTTGCATGCATTTTCCACTGCTGTTGGAAGGCGCTCCCAAGAATTTTCCTTCTTCACCACTGTTTCCTTTCCATAGAACTCATCAAAACTGAGGGGTAGGAACTGAACCTTCTCGGGATCCACATCTTCTCCTACTTTTAAAGGTGGCTGCCAAAACAAGCGAACCCCATGTTCCTCATCCTCAATAAAATTGATTAGCCGTCCAGTTTTTATGCTTACGATGAGAGGATCTTCAGTATATATGAGCTTTGATGGGTCTTCAGGATCGGGTTCTGGTTACTTGTTAAGAACCATAAATTCAGACTCCTCATCTGGCCAAACAAATATGCAAAATCTTGGAACCATCAAACAAAGGCTAGATTGCAAATTAATGAACCAGAAAAAAAATTTCAGCAACTAGCCTATATGAGCAGCTTGAAGCAGGCCATCTAAATTGGAAAATTGAACTACTTGATAATTATGGAAGTAGCAGCCTGTTGTTCATGCCCTTTATCAGAACCATCAAACCAATAACATTATTTTGTTTGAAGGAAATACTATGAAATACCCTTTTATTCACTCATCATTCTCATAAAAAGGTATTTCATACTCCTCGCCAGCCAGATGAATGCTATCTTCAATATCCATCTCGAGCCTTTCTCTACCTTTTGGAGACATAAAATCCCTTGCTATTATATGCCCTTCAGCACGCATCAGTGCTTCAAGCCTTAGAAGGGGATAATAAGCAACCTAATTTATTTATGTTGCATATTAAATGATTGCATAGACTGTAACTCGTAAATACATCCAGGATAGTAAATAGATAGATATCAAAAACGTACTTGGAACCTGGCACGGGTTCTATATAAGGTATATCCACTTCAACAACTCCATGGCCTTCCCTGTTATTCCGAAGCCATTCACCTTCATACCTATATAAAGTAATAATGGATTTTGATTATTTGTTCTATTTTGGGAAGTTGGACATTTATTTTAAATGGAAAGAGAGAAGCTAGGGAGGGCTTTGGATGATGCTTATGTTTTCATTGCTAATCAAGTTATTATTATTCTTTAAAGTTGAAAATAGTTATTATCATTTCCCACTATTTCAAGAGAAATGTCTTAAACAAGCAAATCTTCTTAGACATTCATGAGATATCAAGAAGCTCCTGACGACAAGATTCCCCAAACCCCACCAAGTTCCCGTTTATCGTTGTTGATCATGAGATGACTAGTAGATGGCATCCAAAACATGAAGCCACTTCGGATAGCTATTAACTTATTATGGTTAATAGAAATGACTGCCCACTACACCATGGAGTTATATTATGTAAAATAAATACAAAAAGGCACAAGAGTGACTCCAAAGAGAGAGGACATGCAAACCTAACTAGCCCCTGTTCAGCAACATATACACCTTTGCCATGCGTCAAATCATCCCAAACAGTGCCTTCATAACTTGACAAAGCCAAAATACAAGGAAATAAGTAAAGGAATCGTTTTCAATTTCAGTGAATGAGATAAAAAATAAGAATGATCACCCTAGATATTCAGTGAATGAGCTAAGAAAATTACCATTCAATAAACTAGCTAGCTCAGAGAAAATACACAGCAGGGAAAAAAATCGTAAATCCAGACACAACATTGTTTGAACCATACTCTTCTGACCTCATGAATCAATCATGAGTTTACTCCTTGCACCTAAACGAAAAAGAATGGAAGAACAAACAAAAGCCAAATGGATTATATCCATTCAGATCAACAGAACATCAGTTAATGCATCCAGTAGCTTAGAATGTAATAAAGCACCTTACTGAACTGTCTCACTTGATCATAAGAATCAACTAAGAGAAACATAATTAGAGTTGCTCAAGATAATCCTCAAATCTCATTTGGCAAACAGCATGGAATAAATTAACTAACTGAACAAGAAAATCAAAAGACCAAGAGAAAGAGAAAGCAACATACGTGCTCCTGTTGGAAGCGAAAAACAATAAAAAATGTTTTTGGATTGAAGAAGCTCTATATCTAATCAAAATTAGAAATTTTAAAAATTTTTAATTTTATCGAAACATGCAATTAAATATTACATAACATGAAATTTTAAGTATTTATCCATAATTTTAATTAAATATATTTTGTAACATTTATGGTTAATTTTTAATTTGTCAAAATCATTCCATAATTTATAGAACAAAATAAAAAATTAAAAGATACAGACAAACTTTTTAAAATCGAGTTCATCAAATATACAAATCAAACAAAAAGATAAAAAATTTTAGTTGTTTTTTATAAAACTTTTTGTTAGTCTCATATGTATATGTATGATTACTAAATTTCTCTTAAAAAAAAAAGGAAAAATTGAGAGAAAAAACAAGCCAGTCGCACACCAGGACCAAAACCCCCATCTCATCTGAATCATTTTGCCAAGCAGAAGGATTAATGATAGTAGTTGAGCGGTGGATTTTAATTTTGTTGATTTTTTATTCTAATTTTTTTAATTTAAATTTTATTTTATAATATTATAATGGTGCAATAATTATATATTTCATTTTCTAATTACCATCATTAATTATAGAATCAATTTTCTTTTTTATTATCTATGATAATTATTTTAATATAATACTATGGTTAATTTAATTAACAGTTTAATTAAATTATGATGATGTTAATTAATATTTTAATTAAAATTATATATATGAGAAATAGTTAAAATTAATTGACATTAATTTTAACTCAAATAATATAAATGATCATTTCTAATTTAATTCTCAATTAAATTAATCCATACATCATAAATATGGATTAGCCAAATAATTTAATTTAGGTGTAACTTATAAAGTCAATAATTTTATCGGAATGAAAATATAATATTAACTCTTTAATATTATATCGGATATTATTTCCTAATTCTTTATATATCTGAACATATTAAGTATCTTTTCAGAATTATCCTTTTAATTACTGATAAAATTTCAAATATTAATTTGACATTTAAATTATAATATTAAGTCATCTCGTTATGATTTTGATATTGATTAAGGTCACAGCGTGTCAAACCTATTAGTCAATATGCTTTCTGATTAAAATAACACTTATCATTATTAATTTAATTAATAATATCAATTTTACATTGAAAAAATCATATTTTTCCTGGTTAGAAATTTATTTTATCAGAACCAAAATATCAATTTTATTAAGATCTGACTCTAGTGCTTCAGAGTGGCTCAAGATAATCCTCAAATCTCATTTGGCAAATAGCATGGAATAAATTAACTAACTGAATAAGAAAATCAAAAGACGAAGAGAAAGAGAAGGCAACATACGTGCTCCTTTTGGAAGCGAAAAACAATAAAAGATATTTTTGGATTCTCAAGTTTGTTATCAAAATTAGAGATTTTAAAAATTTTTAATTTTATCAGAACATGTAATTAAATATTATATAACATAAAAATATAATTTTCATATTAACCTTAAGCATTTATTCATAATTTTAGCAAAATACATTTTGTAATTTTTATGGATAATGTCTAATTTGTCAAAATCATTTTATGATTTATAGAACAAAATGAAAAATTAAAAGGTTCAAATAAACCTTTTAAAATCGAGTTCACCAAGTATGCAAACCAAACAAAAAAATAAAAAACTTAGTTGTTTTTAATAAAACTCTTTGCTATTATCAGATGTATAACCACTAATTTCTTTCTTTAAAACAAAGAAGGAAAAATTAAGAGAAAATTTTTTTTCCACAATCCATTCGCACGCCAGGACCAAAATCCCCCACCCCATTTTAATCCATATGCCAAGCAAAAGGATTAATGGTAGTGGTTGGGCGGTAGATTTTAATTTTGTTGATTTTTTTATTCTGATTTTTTTAATTTAAATTTTATTTTATAATATAATGATGGTGCAATAATTACATATTTTATTTTTTAACCACCATCATTAATCATAAAATCAATCTTCTATTCTATTATCTATGATAATTATTTTAATATAATACTATGGTTAATTTAATTAACAGTTTAATTAAATTATGATAATTTTAATTAAAATTTTATATAGGAGAGATAGTTAATTTTAACTCAAATAATATAAGTGATCATTTTTAATTTAATTCTTAATTAAATTAATCCATATATCATAAATATGGATTAGTCAAATAATTTAATTTAGGTATAACTTATAAAGGCAATAATTTTATCGGAATGAAAATATAATATTAACTCTTTAATATTATATCAGATTTCTTATATATTCAGACATATTAAGTATCCTTTCGGAATTCTCCTTTTAATTACTAATAAAATTTCAAATATTAATTTGACCTCTAAATCATAATATTAAGTCCTCTTGTTATGATTCTTATATTGATTAGGGACACAGCGTGTCAAACTCTATTAGTCAATATATTAACGAGTGATAATTTACTTTCTGATTAAAATAAGACTTATCATTATTAATCTAATTAATAATATTGATCTTACATCGAAAAAGTCATATTTCTTCTGGTTAGAAATTTATTTTATCAGAACCAAAATATTAATTTCATTAAGATCTTACTCTGGTGTTACAAGGTAACGAGTCCTACTATTGGTAATTTTATGTCTCACAACATAACTAAATGTGGTGACTACGAGTCGGATTACCAAGTATGGATAGTCCAGTACAAGGCAATAGCAATTCCACAGCTACCAATGAAAGGATAGTTTTGACATCTAAAGTCAAATGACTTAGAGTCATAAAAGACTCATATATTATGACCAAAATAATAACTGTTGACTTCGAGTATTATCTGTACAATTATTATCAAGTGTTATTATTCGGTACCTTTAACTTTTTAAGAACTCACTGGTTTATCTAAATATCATTATATCATGGAGAATGAAATTTCTCCTCAAAATAAACCATGAGATAACCTAAAAGTTCAGCGAATGCCCAATTCATTGTCCTATTCCAGTTATGAACATTTTAATATTATATTTTACTAGAAATATTTATCTCATTATTATCAATAACTTGATAAAAAATTTTCTGTAAATAATCAAATGACCGTATATTTTATAGTATATTTAATTAATGCATTCATAATATAATCAACAATTTAAATATTTATTTATTATGAATGTGAAATATATACGTGTCAATTGTAGTATATTATTTAATATATAAAAAAAATGAATGATTTAGAGCATACACACGATTGATAACAGCTCCCACGAGGGAAAATGCAGCTAACCCAAGCAAGGAACTCCTCAATTCTATCAAGCTCCTCAATAACCGCCTTGGGATTGGAGATATCGTAATGCTTATCGGGAATAACTGGATATAGAAGCCTATACGGCAAATAGAACGGTGCATCTCTTTTCTTTCTACTCCTTCCCCATAATCTCCCAATCCTCCTCATTTGCCCAAATAGGGTCACATCCTGCTTTCTTCATTTCCGGTGGAGCATCAGCCCAGAGCTCTCTCAAATTCATCTCTGCCCAATTCTCCTTATCCTCTGGAAAATCACACATTTCCTCATAAGTTGCTTCCGCTTCCTCATCGCTTTCCCTCGCTTGCTCGAGGACTTGAGAAAACCAAACAATGTTGATTTCCAATGTGTTTTCAGACGGCTATCTCATCCATTGCCTCATGAATTATATCATACTAATGATTAATATTTTATTTAAGGAATACTGC
>CATIWF010087122.1:0-34709 GCA_949630135.1 Balakata baccata
AACATATATTTCCTTGTAAGATTTTAGAAGAAGCGAATTCATCTAAACGACCTCTTGAGGCTATTATTGAAAATAGTCAAGATCAAGTTCATGATGAAGAGCTTGGTTTAGAGGATGAGCCTATTGAGATAGAGCTCAGGCATAGTAAAAGAGCAAGGACAGAAAAGTCTTTTGGACCAGATTTTCTGACCTATTTACTAGAGGCAGAACCTCAAACCTATAATGAGGCTATAAACTCTTCAGAAGGTCTTTTATGGAAAGAGGCTATTAAGAGTGAGGTTGATTCCATTTTGTAGAATCATACTTGGGAATTAGTGGATTTACCTCCAGGATGTAAACCATTAGGATCTAAGTGGATTTTCAAAAGGAAAATAAAGGCAGATAGTTCAATTGATAAGTATAAAGCTAGGCTTGTGATTAAAGGTTACAGACAAAAGGAAGGCCTAGATTATTTTGATACTTATTCCCCTGTAACCAGGATCAATTCTATAAGAATGATTATAGCGATTGCTGCGTTGCACAATCTTAAAATACATCAAATGGATGTAAAAACTGGTTTTTTAAATGAAGATTTAGATGAAGAGATCTATATGATACAACCTGAAAGATTTATTATCCCCGGACAAAAAAAAAGAAAATATGTAGGTCGGTTAAATCACTATATGGTTTGAAGTAAGTGTCTAAGCAATGACATGAGCAATTTGATAGTGCTATGCTATGTCGTGGCTTCAAAATTAATGAGTGTGATAAATGTATTTATGTTAAAAACACGAGTGACGGTTATGTCATATAATGTTTATATGTTGATGACATACTCATTGTTGGTAGTAATGACAAGATTGTCAAATCTACCAAGGATATGTTAAATTCAAAGTTTGATATGAAAGATATGAGATTAGCAGATGTGATTCTAGGAATTAAAATTACTAGAATATCAGATGGGCTGACCTTGAGTCAAACTCATTATATTGATAAAATATTTGGTAAATTCAATAAGGATGATACAAATATTGCTAAAATCTCATTGGACTTGAGCCTCTATCTATTAAAGAATAGAGGAGAAAGTGTATCTCAAGTAGAATATGCCCATGTGATTGACAGTTTTATGTATTTAATGAATTGTACAAGACTAGATATTGCTTATGCAGTGAATAAATTAAGTCGATATACAAGTAATCCAGGGCTAGATCACTGGAAAGGAATTGTAAGAGTATTTAGGTACTTAAGGTATACTCATAATTATGGACTGCATTATACCAGATATCCAGCTGTACTAGAAGGTTATAGTGATGCTTATTGGATTTCTGATATAAAAGATTCAAAATCTACTAGTGGTTATGTATTTACACTAGCTGGTGCAGTTGTGGCTTGGAAATTTTCTAAACAAAGTGTTATAGCCAGATCCACGATAGAATCTGAGTTTATTGCATTAGACAAATGTGCTGAAGAACCATTAGGCAACTGCTCTTAACAGGGGTTATCTCTGTTGATTATATAAAATTAAAGGATAACATTGTGGATCCGCTAATCAAAGGGTTAAATCGAGAGCAAGTTGATAAATCATCAAGGGGAATGAGACTTAAACCCGTAAGAGTATAGTAAGTCGATACAAAGGAAAATCCAACCTAGTTGACTGGAGCTCCCAAGATCCAGGTTCAATGGGATAACCTAATTGTGTAGATGTGGAAAGATCACTGTGGGGGATATACCAGTGAAGATTGGAAATGAAGTTAAGCTATGCTTTTAATGATACATTTGTATAAGGTATCACCTATATGGAAGTGAAGTTGGGCCATTTCAAAAGAGAAGGTATTAAAATTCAATTCTCCAAAAACTTTTGCAGAACCAGGTAGATGTTTAGGGCCAAAATGAACATAATAATGAGAACTGAATTTTGTCGAGAAAGATTCATGTGTAGAGTGTATCATATTTACTCAAGAAAATTGAACAGTTCAATGACATCATATCAACTGGACAGTGGGTAAATTAAATATACTTTTATAAGGGACGGTTCAAAGGGTAATACTTACCTATCATTGCAGGTTTCAATCGTCAAACTCTATCACTTAGTAAGGCTTTGTTCGTCTTACTTTTTCGCTCAATTTTATTCATGTGAGGGATTGTTGAAAATTGTGATTATGAGCCAGTTTGAGAGAATAATTCGGGTGGATTCTGCAACTTGGTTTTGCAAGAAAGACTCGGATATATATTTTTTGACATGGTGACTATGAATTAATGTATTCATATGCTCAAAATGGAGAATATGTGAATAGAAATTGAAGCTCAAAGTAAGCTCCTTGCAAATGAGATATAAAGAGAAAAAGTGAAAGTAAGTTTTGTCCCACATCACTAATATGTGAAGTTGGACTTGTGTTTATATATTAAGATACATTCTTATATGGGTAAGAAAGTAGCATAAAATGTTCTCTCTCGTGCACTTAGGTGCATGGGGGTACAAATCTATGGTCTGGGATATGCAAATGAGTGGGTGCGTGATCTGCATACACCAATGTGGCCCAAAATCTCGTGATCCAGATCAAGCCCAATTTTTACATATTTTTTTTTTATTTCTGGAAATTGAAACAACACTCCCGTGTTTATTCACACGGCTAGTGGTCTGTCACGCCCGTGTGGATCCTCACGGTCATGTGGATTCTACACTCCCGTGTGGATCCATACGACTAGACCACTGACACGCTCGTGTCGTTGTGCTTCAGAGTGTACATGGCAAATCCACACGCCTGCATAGATTGTGTTCCAGATTAGTCTTTTGGCTTTTTGTCTTTTGGAATTTCATTTTCTGATGTTTCAAAAATTAATTTTATCATTATTTAAGAGTTACAAAAGCATTATTGATAGTTTTTAAAGGAGATTAATCACAATTAATCACATGTCTCTTCCATCTAGTATAAATAGGAGCTTTTGGCTTGTATTGTAGAGAGATTTTTGAAGTTGTTGAGTTTGATTTCTTTCTTCCATTTTTGTCTTCTTCTCAAGTGATAGAGAATGTGACAAATATTCAGTTTGCCATAAATAGGTGTTGTGTATTCAACAACTACTTCAAATCTGTTGTATTCCGAGAGACAAATGCCAGTTATCCTAAACACCAGTGGTAGAAGGCGAATTTGCCTTAAGAAAATTGTGTAGAACACATGCCTTAGATCGTTTTCCATTTCTCTTGTTTTTTGAATATTAAATTAACAATTTCTCCTATTGTTGTTTTTTTCGTAACACTTTGTTGAGCAGGAAAAAACCTTAGGTACTGCTATCGGTAAATTATATTATAGATCCCGATTCATATTGTAAATTATATAGACTATGGTTTTAATTTGGAGGAAATGACACTCATTCCCTGATTTAAATGAATTTTTCTAATTATAACCGTGCTTTTTTGTTCTTGCAGCATTATTGTTTGTGTTTCAAAATTTTACCATTTTCTCTTGTATAAACTTCATGAGCAGAGTAGTCTCTGTAGCACAAGTGTGCTTAAGGCTCTTTTGAAGAAAACAGTTGAGAGATTTAGAGGAGTAAAATTCTTAGTATAGCCCAAATCCAATGTTTCCAAGCTTTTAGCGATTAATTAGCGAAATGAGAATTAAGAGAATATAAGGAAGGGATTGGAACCATCAACGAGTGTCCCACATAGCCTCTACGAAGGTATAGTTTGATCTGGGAATAGTAGACGGTTGAGAACGGGATAGAATGGAGGATTGCATTTTTGTTTGAGAGACGCAGTGAAGAAGAAGGAGATGAGAGAGAGAGAGAGACGAAGGATCTGAAGAGAATAACAAGGCCACCTTTCAACATTTATATTATAATTTAAATAGCTTTTTTGTGTGCTCACTTTCGAAGTGTAGCTGTGCATGAGATAATTTATGTTACTTAATTGTAGTGTTTATTTATGATAATTTATATGAGACAATAATAATTATATAATAGTTTAATCTACAAAATTTTTTTAATTCAATAATCAAATTAAAAAGTTTCTCTCAATAATAAATTTCATAAATTTTAAATTTTAATGTAATGTGGTTTTCTATTCACCTTTTTATACTTTGATTAAAAATTAATTAGCATATAACAGTAATACATGACACACATAAAATATAAATTAATAGTAATAAAAATGAGGTATAACCCAATTATATTAGATTATACTATATATATATATATATATATATAATACAAGTTTTTCTGTTTGGTTAATCTGATGCATTTTTTGTCATACTGTGATTTTTTTTGTTAATATGATTTATATTTGATTTCCACTTTCCATTAATTAATTAAAAATTTATATTCATACTTTATTTATTATTTAAACTGCACCTAATTTAATTTATCTAATTTTAAATCCTAAACTAATTAATTTTCTAGAATAAAACATCTAGCTTGGTTTGAAACAACTTGCACAATTAAATATAATTACTCTGATTGGCTTTAGTTGTGTTTTATGTTCATTATATGATGACTATATATGGGTTGTATCTAAAAACAATATAACACATATATAACATACATATAACCAAGCTATAACAAATGCTACAGTTTGAATTTTTCTATGCATAAAATATTATATATTAACTATATGTAGGTTATATGTATAATGAGTGAAGGAATTGTTCCCTATCAACCCTCACACAGTGGTTCCCAATGCTCAAATTGTCTAGTCCAAAGAACATTTTTGTGTGTATATTTATAAGCTAAAAAAAATCGACATATATAATAATATTCATAATATGTGAATTATATTTTGCCTTTTATATATATTTTTATCATGATTTGTACAATTCTATATTTTATATATTTTTGAGACTTCGAATGTATTAAATATTTTAAAGATTTCTGTCATGAATTGTTTACAAATATAATCAAAGATCCTAAAAGCTGCAAATTGATAATTGATGATGGTTGCTTGATTTTGAAGATGTGAATATAATACACAAAAACCCTATTATATACTACAAAAACTCTTTTCATTCCAACGTTGTCATTAACGTCATTAGCCCAATTATCATTATCCTCACTGTTACTATGAAACTCATGAACTTCAAGATGTGCATCCATTGCCCTTGGTATCGAGGAAGACCCGTAAATCCAACTTCAAATAAGATAATAAGTGAAATCAGTTTCATCATCACCATCGTCTTCATCGTCAACATATTCATTAGCCAAAGATCCAAAATTGCAGTGGCAAAAAGCCTAGAGGTAAGCAGCGAGTCAAAATGGTTGGGAGGGAGTGGATGGCAAAAATCTATGAAGGAGTTGAAGAAGCACAATCGTCGAGGCGAGGGCTGGGTCTTGGAGAGGGAGTCCACAATATAGAGAATGAGGAAATTAAGAAGGGATTGGGGGAAAAAATAAAGTTGGAAATCTTATTTTTAGAATCGTTTTAAAACGACGGTAAGATATGAAGCACCCTTATATAATGAGAATTTGTGTTTCAATCCCTTTAATTTGAAAATTATCAGAAGGGTGCATTCTCTCTCTCTCTTTTTTTTTTCCGCTTATTCACCATTTTTTTACGCAATTCTTGTTGTGTTTTCTGGTCTTCATTTTCTTTGTTCATTGTTTTTCATTCTTATTCCCATTATTATCTATTCTGTTTTGTTTTCTTTTTGTGTTTTTATGGTGTAATTGTCTATTATAAAGATACAATTTCAACTGCTGCTCAATTCCTTTCTCTATTCTCTCTTTTATATATATATATTTTTTGGTGCGATTTTGCTTCAATTTATTGTTTTCTGATACTATTTGTTTCAATTTATTATTTTTCGATACTATTTGTTTTGATTTATTGTTGCATTTTGAGTTATTTCGAAGAAGATGATTTAGGTTGCGATAACTTACATTTTATAACAAATGAACATATAGTTTATTAATAATGAACATATAATTCATAACAAATGAATATGTATTAATAAACTAATGAACATTTATTTCATTTCTAATGAACCTACATTTTATAACAAATGAATATGTTTCAATAAACTAATGAACTTTTACTTCATTGCTAATGAACTTATAGTTTAAAACAAAATGAATATGCATTTGTAAACTAATGAATCTTATTTCATTTTTAATGAACATTTATTTCATTCTTAATGAAGCTATAGTTTATAACAAATGAACATCTCTCAATAAACTAATGAATCATTACTTCATAGCTAATGAATCTGTAGTTTAAAATAAAATGATCATGTATCAATAAACTAATGAACATATACTTCATTGTTAATAAACCTACGCTTTACAACAAATGAACTTGATACAATTAGGAATTGATTTTTAGGGTTTGTTATGATTTAGGGTTTTTGCAAAGTGACTGAAAGTTGTGATTTGTAGATGAAGTTGGAGAGAAGAATCATGCTTGGTAAGGATAGATGAGAAGGAGAATAGTGCTTGGTGAGGAAGT
This sequence comes from Balakata baccata, assembly GCA_949630135.1. NCBI lineage: Eukaryota > Viridiplantae > Streptophyta > Magnoliopsida > Malpighiales > Euphorbiaceae > Balakata > Balakata baccata. Next base: position 6,413 of record CATIWF010087122.1, read on the forward strand.
TGGAGAGTCTGGAAAGAGTTAATGCCGTTAGTTTATTATTTTTGTAATACTCACGAAATAGGGTCTAGAATTAATGTGGCTTAAGAAGGGTATTTTGGTAATTTTATGAATGGATCAAAATTGGCTTAATTTCATGAATTTCAAATAAGTCAAAATTGTAATTACGATTCATGGATCACGCTCGTGATTCTAAACTGGATAACATTTCTATTTAAACCTAATTCCACTTCATCTTTTCCATATTTTTTAGAACTCTAATTGCCCTATAAATTAGAAAATGACCAGAGAACTCCTCCCTTATCCTCCCTTGCTTCTCCCTTGATTAAACATAAGAAAAACACCTTTGAGATTAGTTTTAATAAGATTGTATCAAGGGTTTTGGGATATTTGCATAAGAACACGAGTTTAAGTTTGAATAGCCTTGGAAACTGAGGTTCTCCATCTTTGTTCTTGTATTCTAGATGTGGTTCAATAGGTTTTCTGACCTCTTACCTATCTTAGCTTCATTTTGTTTATGGTTATAGTTTTAAACCTAGGGTTTTTTGATTTTTCAGTATGGTTCTCTTAGAACATATTGTATTGATCGGTTTATGACCCTTAGCTCATATTATTGATAGTAGGGAATAATGCAAAAGGAGGTAACAATTACCGAAACTGAGGGGAACATTATAATAAGGATTTTTGACTCCATAGTTAAAGGTTTGTACATATAATCATGCTTATTTGCTAATGTATGTATGCTTGATGATAAATGAATAATTTGGGTTGTATGTTGCTGTTGTATGCCATGGATATTAGTTTAATCGATTGAAAGTCGTCATATAAATTAAATGCATGAATTATTCGTTAATGGCATGATAATTCAAAAGAAATATGTAAATGTATTATGACATGTCAATAATGGTGTTTTAGACGATATATATATTCTATGGTATTTCTATAATACTGTTTGTGGCTTGTGAGTCAAAATGATTGGAGTTTGCATGTGAAAATGAAGGTTATTAATATGTTGTTGTTGCGGGATTCACGATCAAGATATAGATATCGTGCAATACAGCCTTGCCTTGCCTCATCTCGCGATGGGGCAGGGTTATAGGCACACCACAGTGCACCACAGCATACGGAGGCACACCCACCCAACACACTTATATAGGGTAATGGATATAATGTTAATAAAATATATGTCTTATACACCATGATGTAATATGAGGAACATGAATACATATGGAATTGTATTTTATGGAATGATATACTATGATATGTCATGAGGTACATGAATATATGTATATACGATAACACATTGATGACTTTATATAAGTTGAATATTATGTATTATTATAGAAATGTTAATTGACGAGACTACATGCTATGTTATTCATATTGATATATTATATCATGATATTCTGTATGATTCATGGGATATGATCTATACAAATAAAGAAAAATAAAAAAGACTATAATGTCCTTATTCATACTAAGACTGACTTTAGAATAGATGACATATTATTAAGGGTAGTTACGGTACTGTAGATTATATTCATGTGTTTATATTCGAGCAAGGTGACTCCAACTACGAGAGCGCCCTTGACTCCTTTGCTAGCATTTATTATTACTCAGTCAAGTTGGCCTTAGCTCTAATAGCGCACTTGACTTAGTTCCAGTTTCAGATAGTCATGGTTAGGTGGATAGGGAGGCCATTGCTCTGAGAGTACTCCTATTCACAGCCCATATCTAATAGTTTGAGTATTGGACAAATAAATTGAATAAATGGGAACGATAAATGATTTACAGTTGTTTATGGATACAGAAAATGACTTCCGCTTACCAAGTACGCTGTTGTATTTACTTAATGGATTATTTGGCATTTTGACATAAATATTATTTATATGAATTGGAAACTTACGAATATGTTTTATACCATTATTATATGCTATGATATATATGTTACGCATGAAAAAATTTATATGATTATATGTACTACTAAACTTTCGATAGCTTAGCGTATGAGTTTTCCTATATGTAGGTCCAAAACCATAGAAGAAGTTGACATTGAGAAGTCTAAGCCAGTCAAAGTATCACATATTTAGAGTTAGCTTATGTATTATTCATGCATTATATTACATGATCATACATTGGGTTATTTTGGATAATTTAATGAGATTATGGATTTAAATCTTTATTGTAGTTTATTGGTTTATGAAAGGTTGTAATAGTTTGGGCATATTCAGCCCTGAATTCAAATTTTATAGGTATGATTAAAATGCATGGATGCTTGATACTGTTAAACGGTTACATGTTAACTATATATAGATGATTATTGCATAAAAAGTAATATGATATACTTAATTTGTAAAAGGTTTAATAATTGGATAACAGTTTAAGAAGTTAACAATCAATATGCGGGTATCATTTCCTTGTATAGTGGGTTCAGTATACTATATGAGAGAGTGTTACAATTTTTTTGAAAAAAAAAACATATATTTTACCTCTGTCATACACGCGTATCAACTATTGGTCCATAATGCTACATAAATCATGATCCATGGTATAACAATTGATTGTTATACAATGGACCCTTGTCCTTGTAACAATATGGACCAAGGGCCTACAAACTTGTAACACTGGAGCTTCCTTTTTTAAAAAAAAATTAATGAATTAACGTCATTAACTTTAGACTATAGACATTAGTAAAAATTTATTAGTTTATTGATATATATTTATTTTGTTTTAAATTCTAGATTTACTTGCAATGAAGTAAAAATTCATTAGTTTATTGATAAATATTTATTTTGTTTTAAGGTCTAGGTTCATTAGCAATAATGTAAATATTCATAAGTTTATTGAAACAAGTTCATTGGTTGTAAAACTATAAGTTCATTAAGAATAAAATAAAAATTTATTAGTTTATTAATAAAAATTTATTTTATTTTAAACTCTAGGTTCATTAGCAATAAAATAAAGTTTCATTAGTTTATTGAGACATGTTATTATAAAACTATAGGTTCATTAGAAATAAGACAAATGTTTATTAATTTATTAATAAATGTTCATTTCTTGTAAACTATATATTCATTATCAATAAGCTATTAGTTATAAACTGTAAGTTCATTGACAATAAAATAAAAATTTATTATTTTATCGAGACATGTTCATTTATTTTAAAAATATAGGTTCATTAGGAATAAATTAAAAGTTTATTAATTTATTAATAAATATTCATTTCTTATATTAATGTAGGTTCATTTCATTTTTTATGTATTTAATGTAATGGATATTATATTATTTTTCGTATTTTAATTTGTAAATATGAATCTATTGAATCATTTTTTTAAAAACTTAGAATGCAATACAAAATAAGACAAATTGCACTGAAAATAATAAATCGAGACAAAATCATACTTGAAAAATACTAGATAATAGAAAATAATAGAACAACAGTACAAAAATTCCACCAAAAAACACAAAAAAAAATGAGAATAATAAATAGAAGAATGATGGGCGGAATGGAGAACAAAATAGAGAATGATGAATATAAAACACAAAAAAGTCGTACAAAAAAAGAAGAAGAATAAGCAGAAAAAGGAAAGAAGAGAAGTTAACTGCTGTTAACTTTCAAAACATCTTTGGTATAACTTTTACATGTGAAAAGAATCTTTGGTCCATAATATTACATGAACCGATGTCCATAATATAATTTGTCTAACAATTGATTACCGTAAGCTAATTGCTATATTGGACCATAACCCATCTTCAACTTATCAATCACAATTTTGAAGGATTAATTTGGTCACTTCAAAGTTAATTTAACACATAAGAAAACGGTAAAATATTTACATAATTACACGCGATAAATTTTTTTTTTTAATTTTACTGAAAACACCTGAGAATAATTACAACAATATCAAAATTTGAACGTCATTCTAAAAATGTGCCCAGATAGTGTATCTCTGAAATACATTCGGTATACTTTAAGCATACTTTAGTTCAATTTTCACTGAAAGTATCACAAATTCTCAAACTAACAGTATTCAATTTATTGTTAAGCATTGGGTATACCTTTCAGAATATTTTGAGTATATTTTGAGAATAAATTGATTCATTTTTTTACCAAAAAAGAAGAATAAGAATTGAATTGAATCTAAATTAAAAGCATTGTAAAATCTCAAACTAACAGTATTCATCACACATTAAATATTAAATTCAATTCATTGGGAATTCCCTTACAGATTCATTATGAATTCCTTGAAAATACCTTTGGTATTTCTTGAGAATTTTTTGAGAGGAATTCCTTGGGAATACGTTGGATATATCTCGGGAATACTTTAGGAATATTTCGAATATACCTTGAAAATATTTTGGTGATTTTCCAAAAAAACAAAAACAAAAAATAAAGAATAAGAAAGAAGAGATTACATAACACAATAAATTCTTAACCAATTCATCTTCTCAATTTAAGGACTCATTTGCACACAATATCATTCAATTTTCAAAAACATAAAAAATAAACAACTCCTCCTCCTTTGTTCATTTTATGAAAGTTGCTCTTCTGCTGTCTTCGAGCAATCAAATTTTGACAGTTGCTCAGATTTATTCACAATCTCAATCCCAGCTCCAAAGACCATCCTCAATTCAAACACCCGGTGCCGCTTTGCCGCCACTACTATTGCACAAACAACAACTTCTTCTACATCAATACTGTTGACATCACAATGTCTCAGGTAACGGCTAGAGAGAATGAGAAAGAGAGAGCGTTTGAAGAAAAAAAATGCGCACAAAAGAAATTAGTTAAAGTAAAAATAAAAAGGAAAAAACGTTGGTAATTAAAAAAAAAAAGCAGTAAACAGTTTGATTATATTATCCTATTTTAAAAAAAAAAGCACAAAATTTTAATGTATGATTATTTTATCCTATTTAATTTCCAAAAAATTTTGTTTGATTATATATTTTTCACAAAGTTGGTATTTATCATAAATTTTTATCAATTATAATAGATTATAAATAATAATTATTAATTAAAATCAATGAACACAATTTTATTGACTACAATAAATTAAAATTAAATAATATAAATTATAACAAATAATTATAACTCATACCATAATTATTATAAAATAAAAATCAATTATCACCATTTAAAAAATTAATATAAATTATTATAGTTCATAATTTTCATCAATTACTATAAATCAAAATTAATTATCATAATTTAAATTTTCTTTTTTATTCTTTATATAAAAATTAAAATCAGTCACTTCAAAATTTTAGAATATATATATATATATATACTAAGTCGGTTTTCTAATATTACTAATTAAAAAGCAAATCAATCAAAATTTTTATATACAACCGAATCTATTAAGTTAAAGCTGAACAAATCAAAATAAGTTAATAAACTAAATTCATTTTGATTTCGATTTGATCTTAAGTTTGGTTTTGCACACCCCTTTAGAAAAGTAGTGAGAAATCTTGGGCTACATATAAGCTAGAACCCAATCAACATGCCTCTTAATTTGGCAAAATTAAAAATTACTAGAAGGGGCAAAAACTTGAGAAAATAATAAGAAATTAAATTAAAAAGTAGAATGGAAATTTTGGAGCTGGTCAGTGAACTGGACCCATTATCATACATACGCTAAGGGAACTTGTTCACCTGAAATTGGGCATTTTGCTTAACATATGCAAAGCATAACAAGTTACATCAACCTAGCCAAAAGGCAACCCAAAGAATAATTCAAAAGCTTTAATGGGTAGTTGTATCCAATGGAATCCTAAGCTTAATTTAAGAGAGCCTTCTTATTTTAACGAATAGAGTAGTATTTGTAATTTTTGTTAAATCATAATTGTGGCTATTAATATTATTCAGTACCAAACCAGATAAAAAGAAACTAAAGTTGGAATTGACCGAATTTCTATATTGCAGCATTTATGCTTTTGAGATGCGATTTCGAGTTTAGGTGTGAAACATTTTTAAAATTTGAGAGTAAAAGAGCTTTACTCCTTTGATGAGTCTGTTTTACATGAATCCAGATTATATAATAACCTTAGACAAAAAAAAGAATATATATATATATATATATATGAATGAGCATCAGGTTCTTATCTGTATATATAATATATAATTGTTATATAGTTCCCTTGTTGATTTTGATGCTTAAAGAGTCCTAAATTATTGCTCTGCTACGAGAGTAAGCCTGTCTTTTGAAGTGAGGTATACATTATGATAGATTCCATGAATATTCTCCTCATCATGTCCGATTTTTCTTATTTATAATTATTTTTAACTGTTCTTTTTATAATAAATTTTTATTTCTTTTTAATCCAAAGCTCTAATGGCGGTCCATGGTTGAGGCTTTCTGGTTGATCTTAGCAACATTTTCCCACATTATTGATTGGACCACCTGAACAATTGATAAAAAGCAGCAGGTGCACCAATGGGCAACATAATATATTCAATTAAGAAAGAAAATTATACAAAAAAGAAAAGAAAATTATATAAAGGATTCTGTGTGTAAGATTCAAGTAATTTGTAACCATACACAAAACAAGAAACCCTTCAAAATACAAATGGGTCTTCGACCTTTATCATCCTAACAAGCCTCATTATTAGTCTTAAAAAAGAAAGAAAAAAAGGCAAGAAAGTTGGTCTTTGCTGAAAGAGCAGAATCATCAGAAGTTAGAGAAATTTCTGATATATATGGCAGGCATGGCATTTGTCTTTGTAATTCTAGTTAATTAAACTGTACTGCGCCTGAAAAAACCGAAAAAAGAGAAATCAATACTGAAATGAGATGTGTGTGAATCATTTCCATAGAAGAAGAAAGATGTAGTAAATATTACTTAAGCATGGTGATTATGATTATGTAAATTGCTTACCAATACTGTAATCTCTTGGCGTCTTGCATTTGTAACATTCCATTCTGCTAGCATAGTTATGCTCCCCACATCCCATTCTGTTCATTAACAAAATGTGCAATCATATTAGATACTTATCTTCTAGTTTCATGGTGCGATAATCTCAGAATTTGCAAGAAACAATGCTTCACTACAACAAAAATGATTGAAAGCTGCTACAGTTATTTCTTTTTTTGATTTTTTAATATGGTATCGGAATTAGTCTAATGCGTGTTGGATAGCACTTCGAAGGGTGGTAAGTTACTCCCTCCCTCCCTCAAGAGTCCTGTTAAAGTAGCTTAATTATATCAGAATATGAGAACTGACCTAGTGCAAATCCAATCACCAGATTTCCAACCAGGAGGAACACTACCATCTGATCCATACATATTACCATCATAGCCACCACCATAATCGTTCTTGGAAGCACCACATCTGTAGCAGCTTGACCTGCTAGCATAATTATGGGATCCACAGTTAATAGCAGTGCAATACCAATCCCCTGGCCTTTTATATGTGAACGTTGTAGGATCAGGTCCACCATATTTTGGATAACTGCAATTTTGGCATGCTTCCCTTTTCTTGAAATTTATGTGTTGGCAAGCTGGGCACATCCAGTCTCCTCCTGTCCAGCTCATTCTCTCCTGCTTAATATATATTAACCTGCTGCCAAAAAAACCCCTCAAAGATCAGCAACAGAAAAATGAACCCATGCCTGTTTTCATCTTAGAAAAGCTTAAACTGGGATGAAAAACATATAGCAGAGGTGAAGAAGCAAACCTTTTAAGGAACTTGAAGATCAAGAAGAGATTGGTAATTCAGCTGAGTGAGTCTTGGTGGTTGGGTTTGAAGGGCTTATATAGTTCTTTGAGCTATAAATTTGTGGGACCCAACATTATGCATGGCATTTTCTTATCATTATTTTTATCAGAGATTTATTTTGTTTTGAGTTGGGATTCCAAGAAATCATTTAGATAACATATGCCTCTTTAGGGAAATTAGAAATTATTCTTTGCAAAATTAGGATAGATGGAGTGGATTCCTTGATCAAGGTCAGAACTGGTTAGTGTGCATGCATCACATATATTTTCATTTATAATTTCTATTTTACCCCCTCCTTTATTATTCCAAAACATAATTGTATACTGAAAACAGTTTGGCTGGTATATTTATTCAGGAATCCCTATCACAAATATATTCTATATAATTTTTCATTTGTAAGTAAATTTTTTTTTTTATTTAACCCTTGATGAGTGAGATAGGATGTTAGTTAAAAGATTTTCTCTTACTTATGTAGAGATTTTGATTTCAAATTTTAAGTATAAAATACTTTTAAAACTTAAAGATAAAATATTTTACCTCTTAATGGGTTTTTTGTAGCAGATCTAGAAATTTTTTTACTGTAGGATATATATACATAATATAAATTTCAATTATAAAAATACACATGTGATTATAAAACAATAAAAAATATTTTTTATAATGTTCCTCTATGAATTTTCATATTTTGAAAATAATATATAATTGCATCTTTACTAATATTATTAAATATATCTTTCAATATATGTCACTAAACAGTCGTTCAACTAATGATCAGTCTTTTTTTTTCATCATTATTTTTATGAATAATTAAAAAAAAAGAATTTTCTAAATTTTAGTGAGATCCATTTTATTTTTTAATAGAGTCTATATCTAAAATATCATACCTATTATTATAGTTTTTGAAAAATTTATGGGATCCAATGACTCCACAAATTTCTAATCCCATCCGCTCTAGTTTTGTATGCATCATACTAATAGTGACAGCCAAGTAAAAAAAAAAATAACAATTATAATATTCACTATCATAATTAGGATTATATATAATATCATGATTTATACCTTTTAAATTAAATTATTGATTCTTTCTCCACTGATTTAACCTCAGACTGACTTTGATTAATTAAAATATTACTATTTACTGGTAATTATAACAATTATTAAATTCTTTTCAGCATGAGAGGCGATGATTCATGCAAATTGCGATGCATGGATCCATCCCACCAAACTTTTGTTATATGTTGTGATATTTATTTATTAATATATAACGTGGTTTGTACCATATCGTTCTTATTTTTATTATCATTATATCTTCGTTAAAGACAAATTATTTAGAAATAATTACGCAAAGAATGGTTTCTTTCTGCTTTTTAAGAAATATATTTATATATTTAACAACATTATATTTTTTTAGCAAAAGAAATAATATTATATGCAGCTATGATATATTCTGTTAATTGTTAATTAAATGTATCTTTATAAAGTAAAGATCAACTAATTGCTCACTCAAGTCTTTGCGCAAGATAGGCTTCGAAAACTAAAAGTAGTCAGTGCAAGGAAATAAATGAGTCAATTTCACTCAACACATTTGTCATTTATGTGTATTAATATCCTCATCTTTAATTTATATTATACAAAATATTTTAATTTTTATCGATATAACAAAAAATTCCTTTAACATACTATAATAAGTTTTAAAGCTTAAAATACTGATTAAATACTAAAATAACATTGTTTTTTAAATATAATAGTGCTAATAATTAATAATAAATATAAAAAAAGAACAATATTTTCGTTAGAAAACTAGGAGTATTGTTAATTTAATATTCGAATAAGATGACAAAAGGAAGGAAGAACAAATTTGATGCCAGTATTCCACACAGTGTCCTTAAGATAAATTCGCCTCTTGCCAACGATGTTTGGGAAAACTGACATTTATCTCCCAGAATACAACAAATATCAAGTAGATGTTGAACACACAACATCCACTTTCCCTTTGAAAAGAAAATGGAATAAGAAGATTTTTCCAATAAGAGTAAAAATTTAACTCAAAAACTCTTTTCAACTAAAGCCAAAAACTCCTATTTATACTAGATGGAAGAAATATGAGATTAATTGCGATTAATGTCTTTAAAAACTGCTAATAATATATTTGTAACACTCAAATAATAGTGAAATTAATATTTGAAACATCAGAAAATGATATTCCAAAATAAAAGAAACTTAAAAGACAAATCTGGAAAACAAACGATACGAGAGTGCAGAATTCACACGGGAGTGTGAATTAGCTTGTACATACTGCAATACAACGATATGGACATGTGGAATCCATACAGACGTGTCAGACACTTGGTTGTGTCGAACAACATGGGAATGTGACTTCAATTTCTAAAAATAAAAAATGTAAAAATTGGACGTGGTTCGAACCCTGAAATTTCGGCCTGATATTCGTGCACTCATACATTGGTCTATCCTGGAGTATGAATTTGCACTCCTCTACGCCTGAGCGTGTAAGAGAGAGCATTCTATGCTACTTTCTTACCCATATAAAAATGCATCTTACTGTATAAATACAAGTCCAACTTTACATTTTAGTGATGTGGAACAACTTTCACTTTCATTTTTTCTCTTCATATTTCCTTAGTAATAAACTTACTTTGAGTTTCAATTTCGATTCACATATTTTCCATTTTGAGCATATGAATATATTAATTCATAGTTTTTATGTAAAGAACACATATCCGAGTCTTTCTCCTAAATCGAGTTGTGGGACCCATCCGAATTATCATATCAAAATAGCTCATAATCACAATTTGTTCAACATTCTTGATGTAGAGTGGACAAATCATATTAATTTTGAATCTGGAGTACTAATAAAATAAGTTAAATTTCACCGGATAAATTGTTATTATTATTATTTAAAAAAAAAAGTGTCATGGTAACACCTAATTATCAGTATTTTAATCTGTAAAACCTGTTGTAACTAGTTAGACTTTTCTTTTATTATATTCATAAAAATTTGGGTATTCTTGTGTTATAAATTAAAGTGAAATGAGTGAAAAATTGAAGGATGGTGAATAAAAATTTGGGTATTCTTGTGTTCCCTTGTATCCTCTCTTTATAGGATTCTCAAAGAGAACGAATTTTATTCTTATTTCCAATATCCATTTGCAGTAAGTAGCTACTAGCTAGTAAGGTAACATAAGGGGAAGTTATTATTTGAAATTATTTTAATATACCCTTGTCTTAGGAAAAAGGCACAATTTTAGTCCCTTAATTTTACAATTTTATACAATTAAGTCCATCAATTGAAAATTTATTTTACTCCATATTCATTTTGAATTTGTTTAGTAATTAATTGCAAAACGTTTCACAAATAATAGTAACTAAAAGTCTAATTATTATTAAGTAGAGGCTTAATATATTGTTACGAATAGTCACCTACTCACTTTGCCCTCTATACTAACTTTTTGTACATATTACTCTATATACTTAATTTTTTTTATTATAATTAGCTACTTGATTATTTAATTTAGGATTCAATTAGTCTCAGTAATTTGATATGACACTAAGTAATATATGGCATGCGATTTGGCAATATATATATATATATATATATATATATATATATATATATATATATATAATGAGGAACAGATAACCAAAGATTATTATTTGAGTTATAGAAAAAAAAAAGGTACATACTAATCAAAATTGAGGTCATACACCAACTTCTGGATTTAAACTTTGGATTAATGAATTTTTCAGGTTTTTTTTTTGGTCCACCCCCAATCGCCTTTATATATAAGATTTAAACTTTGGATTAATGAATTTTTCAGGTTTTTTTTTTTGGTGCACCCCCAATCGCCCTTATATATAAGATTTAAACCTTGGATTAATGAACTTTTTGCTTTTATACATAAGATTTAAACTTTATGGCAAGAATTTATCTGTTGACATGGAAACTGACTTGTGATATGGCAAGAATTTATCTGTCTAGATGGCAGATAAGCCTCTTCCTAAGCAGGTTATATGTAGTCAGGTGGGCATGGTGAAGCTAAAAAGGTTGATGAAAATGCTTCTGATTTTAAAAAAAAAAATGGGAATCAGTTCTGTATAATGCACTATCCATAGCAGAAGGCGAAATTCTTGTCTTGCTTGCATATGATTCCTCACTTTGCAATAATTCAAAAGCAACGGCAAAATTCATATTCATTGCCACCCACCCATTCTGCTTCAGTGTATATACATATCTCTAAATTCCCATGTCACATGCATGACTGAGACTCTCCTTAACATATACTAGATAAATTAAAGAATTCAAGAAATCTTGATAATTTTATATTTTTTATAAGGGGTTGGATTTGAGATTCAAACTCATCGAACAAATACTCTCAAACTAAAATTTATTTATAAAGATAATTTTATAAATAACATAACAACGTGTGTCATGCATACAACAAGAAATCGTTTGACAAAATCATATTTTGACCAGAGACGAAGACAAATGAGGTTCGCAGGGCCGGCCTCTCCAAGCCTAATATATATATATATATAATCTAAATGTTAAAAAATTCAATATGATTTTGCAAAATATATATTTTACCTCTCAAATCTTATGTAAAATTTTTTATTATCCCACTAATCAAACGATTCTAATTTACGAATAAATAAGTAAAGACACGTCATATTGATAGGTTGCCACGTGTTCAAATAGTCAGGTTTTGAAAAAGCAGAATGTATAGATAGCAAAACCTAATTTTTATATAATGATATTATAGGAATTAGAAAAGGGGAAATCTTACAGGAATTTGGATGCGGCGAGGCGACACTGGGAAGAATGGGCAGCAGAGATGTAGGGATGGTTTAACTAGTTAAAAAGTGGAAGGAATATTGGAGTTTAGGCTGTTAATTTTGGGACTTGCTTTCAATATATAAGTTTATCTATTCACTCATCAACTTAAACTAAATAATTTATTGCATCAACTGATTAATTGTACTTGAATTAAGTGTCAATTAAGAATGACTTGATAAAAATTTAACACTTTTAAAATAAATATAAAATAATGACTATTCATATCGGGGGGTCGACGACTCACTAAATCTTATAATAAATAAATAAATAATGAGTTTTACTTAAATGTAACTTTAATTTTATAACTCCATTTCAACTTTATGATTAATTTGTTTTTGACATCAATTTTGAATTGAATATCTCAATTTTTTTTTCATATTCAGTAATTCAACTCGATTGGACTATATATTGGCTTAAATTGATTGATCAACTCGGTTAATCAATATTAGCCTACATTAATTAGTGATAAATCGTTATTATATAGCTAGGTAAAGCAAAAATTGATATATATATATATATATAATTTAAGTAAAATCAATTCAGTCTTTTCCTTTGTTAAAACAAAATCATTTTAGAATTCTAAAGTTACAAAACTATCCCTAGACTAAATGCTCCCTCGTATGCTGATATGGCAAACATATTGAATGCCAGATAGGCAAAGATGCTTGCGTGTTGACCTAATGTTCGATAAGTAGGAATCCTAATCACTAATCACCATTTTTTTTTTCACTAGACATGATGAATATTCTTCCATTTTCTTGCAAAAAAGAAAATGGAAAACCTCATATAATTAACATGCTCCCACACTCTTTATTCTTCTGGTGTAGGGGTCCAATTTTCTTTCAATAATACTGTTGAGAATCAACATCCTTATGGGTTCATTTTCCTGAAAAAAATAACCATTGCTTTTGAATTTTGAATATTCTCAGCTTCCCATATGGGAATTGATATTTCTTGAGACAGAAATCAATTCCGAAATCTTCAACAATTAAGAACCAATTGTAAAAGGAAATGGGTATAAGTAAACAGATTTCATATTCTGAAATTGTTCTAAGAATAGGGTTAATGGTAATTCAGTATATGGTGGGTTTGAAAGTGAGAAAAGGACCTGTAATCAATTTCAACTTTCTGTTTATTGGTCTTGATTCGAAGTGTCCATTTTATTCCCTTCTATAAAGAGTTGGCCTCAGATTTTCAGCCATAAATAATAAGGTTGAAAATTCTCCTCCTACTTAAAATCTTAATTTATCTATTTGCCTTATTCAATTACCCTTATCCTACAATGTAATGTGTTTTTTCCACTAACGTAAATTAGTTCAAGTGTTTTGTATTTGATCTTTTTAAGTAAACTTTCGAATTTTAAGTCCTGTAAATAAAAAATAATTTGTATTAGAAGAGTTTTATATCTTATTTATCATATCCGATTCGAACCGAATTTAGTTAGAATTCATGGACTTCTAAGTATGGATTAATTATGCAAACGGTACCTCAGTTATGTAAGTTGTAACAATTCAATACTTTAAATATCATTTGTAATACAAAAATATTTTAATTATATAAATTGTAACAACTTAGCATCTCAAAAATTATTTGTAACACAAAAGTACCTTAACTTTTATTTTGTAACTAAATAGTACTTCTGTCTTCAGTTATTATGGCTCATTTAGCACTATATTTGGAAAAAATGTTTTTCGGAATTTTTTTTATTTTTAACTTTTTTAGTTTTGAAAACTGTTTTTAGTAGACACAAATCAATAGATGTTTTTTCTAGAAACAGATTTGAAAAAAAACAATTCATACAAAATTTAAAAAATTAGTCAATTAAATAAAAAAATTTAAAATATGCTTTTAGAACACTCAACAATACTCTCAAGTACCCTCTTAGTCTCTCTAACAAAAATATAACATAAAATATCCAAATAAATTTTAATAAAAACAAAATTAGTTGTAATATCCAGTCAACAAAGTTGCAATTTATCTGATGTGGATGTTGTAGCTAATTTTATTTTTATTAAAATTTATCTGATGTAAATATTTCATATCGCACTTATGCTAGAGAGACTAATAGTTAAAGACGGAAGTACTATTTAATTACAAAATAAAAATTGAGGTATTTTTGTGTTATAAAATAAAATTTAAGGTACTTTTGTGTTATAAATAATTTTTGAGATACTGAATTGTTACGATTTATATAATTTGAGTACTTTTATATTGTAAATAATATTTTAATTACTGAATTATTACAAATTATATAATTGAAATACCATAGTTGAAATTCATCCTAAGTGTACCAAGACAATGTGGCATTTCCATTTGAGAACAAAATTTCGACATCAACGCATTACTCTTTATTGGGTATATTAGTTGCAATTTCAAATTTCTAAATAATTGAAACTAAAGAAAAGGGACAACCATTGCAAATTCAAATTATTGGATTTATGGTTGAAAACAAAAAAAAACGAAGTTTCAACATCTCGTTTACGTTATTCAGGGTTATTGGATTTGAAAAAGCCTAAGGAAAGGGCTCAGCAGAATGGACCTATCCAAGCAAAATAACTCTGGGAACGATAAAGAGTACAAAGAAAAATCTAAGGCTAGTATAGAGAGATTTCGAGTGACAAAATTAGAATAATCTATAGATTTTTTCCGCCCAAGAATAATCAATAGATTTAAATTAAATTTATGGATTTAGAAAATTTATTATTATCAGAATTCTTTATTTTTGAAAATTTTAATTTCTTATTTTTTAGAAAGGAAAATGCAAAATGGATATTTTCTTAAGAATGATAGATTATTCACATTTTTTTTATTTCAAAATTATCTCTAAATATTATCCAAATCTATCCTTAATCTTGAAAATGCAGCAAAAACAATTTCTTTTTGTTTTATTATTATTATTATTATTATGCCATAAATTATTAATGAAAATTTTTTCTTAATATATGATTATTATTATTTTTAATATTACTAGCAACAATAGTAGAGAATAATATATATGTTGAGAATATGTACATTTGTGTAGAAATAAAGTTTTGCGGAGACATAAGCTCCTTTTGTGTAGGCATATTATATCATCTTTAATGTATAATCATGTAATGCAAGCAATTATATATAATTTTTGCTACATTTTTTTATATAATTGGTGGTAATTATATGTCATTTTCTATTTCTATGTATAATTATATAAATGTCAGCAATTAATTAATTATATATAATAACTTTACTGAAAAAGAATATCTATTATTAATAAGTGATAAAATTAGAAACTATTGTTAAATATATAAATTGTAATTATTCAAACAAACTTGAATAGAAAAAAAAATACATTATCAATCCATTAATTTTATAATCAAACAAAATAATGAAATTTTTAAAATTTATAATTTTTACAATCTATAATCCAAACGGTGCCTAAACGATCTTTCATAGATATTTGATAACAGTTGTGAACCTATCCAAGAAGAAAATTATTGGGCGTTCTTTCATTTCTTGGAGCTCCGAAAGACCTCAAGACTGAAAACAAAAATGGAAATGACTGGGGGATCGAAATAAATTTAAAATGGAGTATGTAATGGGGTTAATGAATATGGAATATTATAAATAAATTTAATTATAATAATTTCATATCTCAATTTATTAAATATTTGAACTCGAACTAGAAACAATGAAATTCATATATGGTAGTGAGATTTTCAATTCAGCTACCGATCTCAGACACAAAGCACCAAAGTGGACATGCGCTTAATTAATGTTTCTCACTTTTTTTTTTTTTTTAATATGAATAATTCGTATTTCATCGGATGAGATCTGAAGGATAATAAAATATTTTTTAAAAAAATTTATAAGTATTTAAAATAGTTATATATTTAGATTTAAATTCGAAATTTCTATTTACAATTTGATGTTAACTCATTTCCCCTCTTTTAAGCAATTAATGTTTCTCACTCTTAAGCAATTAATATAAGCTACGACCTTCGAATCTTCTACTACTATTCTGTCCAATTAATTATGTATTGCCCTTTTACATTTGGCATTGATTCCTTGACTTTTTATTCAGATATAAATAAATAAATAATTGAAAAGAAACCTCGAAGATAAAAGGAGATCGAAAAGGGGCCGGGGCATTCGATATTTTCAGTCCAACTTTCTAAGGAAACATGCGAACTTGTTCAATCTTAATTAGCAATATGTTATTCAGGGAATTTTCAACTAAAGAGACATAGAATTCGATGTTATTTGCCAAGTTTTTATTTTTTTTCAATAATATATGACCATCTTTTGTCAAAGAGAATTGCATAAATATAACATTATTCAGATTTAACTGTCACATAATCACAACACCATAATCTCCATATCCATACCACAAGTAGAAACATGGCCTATGCAAATAATAATAATAATAATAATAATAATAATAATAATAATAATAATAATAATTGCATGGAATATTGCGTCCCTTTGCAATTTTACTGAACCGCACCACCTGAAATATTTGTTAAGGAAAAAAAAATCATTATATATATATAATGATTACAATTTTTACGTGGAAAAAGAAAATGTAGTTTTGCATATATACCAAAATCTCTTGGTGTTTTGCATCTATAACATTCAGTCCTGCTGGCATAATTATGTACTCCACATCCCACACTGTTCAAATATATAAAATTTGAATAATTACACTTATCATTACTCAAACATCCAATTAAAAAAATATAGATAAATTATATTTCCTCCATCCAAATTTGATAAGTTTATTTTTTATTCATTTCAAGAAGATAGCTTACCTCTTTTTTTTTTTTTAAAAAAAGGTTTTGCGATAATTCTCTAATATATTTCTATTTAATATATTTTCTTACAAAGAATTTAATTAAAAATTCAAATTCAAAATTATACAGCTCTAGTCACCATATTAGTGTATCTAAAGCTTATTGATCCTATTTAATGTATCTTATAACAAACAAATTATTATTGTAATTTCTTACTTCCTCCATTCCAAGTTAATTATCTCCTTTTGGTATTGCATTTAGATTAAAAAAATATATTTAATAGTTTTAATTATAGAAAAAAAATTGAATGTGACTAAATTATCTCTCCATAGATATATTCAAAATTGGAAAAAAGTATAAAATTTTGCAAAACTAATTAATACATATAATGTTAATATAAGGGATACATAAAAGTGACAATTTATTGAATTTGTTTTATTTAAAAAAGATACAATTAGTTTGGAATGGAGGGAGTAATAATATCCTAATTAATGTAGGATTATATCATGTAACCATATCAACTATATTTTCTTAATTTAAGTGAAAATAAAAATAAATTTATTAAATTAAGATATATGATAGAGTGTGATTAAATTATCATCATGTTAGATGGAGCTCACCTAGGGCAAAGCCAGTCACCAGGTTTCCAACCGGGAGGAAAATTAGCATGGGATGGGTACATGCTGCTTCCACAATGAGTAGCATAATCAATTTTCAAAGCGCCACATTTGTAGCAGCTTGCCCTGCTAGCATAGTTGTGAGCTCCGCAGTTGACTGTCGTGCAATACCAGTCGCCGGGCAAAACTTTCGTCCATCCCGACGGATCCGGCCCATCATATTTCAGGTACCCACACTGCTGGCATACTTCCCTTTTTCTGAAATTCTGATGTTGGCATGCGCTGCATATCCAGTCTCCTCCACTCCAGCTCATTTTTGTTTTCAATACTAGCAAATTACAAACAATATCATTAGACACATAAAAATAACAATACACTGGCAATTAAGAATTTATTATTGTTCCAAAATGGCTCAATTTTTCAAAATTTATTTTCATATAATTATAAATTTTTATTATATCTTTTAAAATTTCAAAATGGGTTGTCTCAAACACAAATGTCTAAAACAAGTACATGGAATAATCTAACAAATTGCTCTGGATACACATATATATGAAAAAATATAATCAATATTTTGGTGTAATAGTTTATTGGTTTAGTAACTAGAACTGTAAAATCTTGAGTTCGAATTTTCAATCGGATTTCTCTTATACCACAAAAAAAAATAGAAAAACTAGAAAACATAAGTGAAGGTGAAGAAGCAAACCTTGAAAAGTGAAGTAGCAAGTGAAGTATGTGTTTATGAATTTTGGTGGAGTACTGGTATATATATACCTTTTATGCCCACCCATTTGCAGATCGTCTGGTTGTATTTTTCTGAGAGATTTAGATAAGCCTGCTCGCACATTAATCTGCCTTTTCAATTATTCTTGGGCAAAAACGGCTTCCAAAAGTTAGAAATACTTAGTCTTAGCCGGCAGTACTGCAATTACATGTATTTATTTTAAATTTGTCTTAAACTCAAACTTACATTCCTTTGTAAATTAAGAAGAGTTGTATTTGAAGAATGGTTAATGTTGCTAAGTTATTGCTGGCACTGTCATCTAAGAGTGATGCTGACGTGGACACATGCATGCCAGATCATTCTATGATGAGTGCAGTAGGTTTTATGCAGTCCCGGTGGACATGGTGCAGTTAAATGTCTGAAGAAACTTTGTGGAGATTTTTCATTTGGAATCAGTTCCTTATAATTTCCCTTCTTTTTATTCCCCTCTTTACAATAATTCAAAAGTAACAATCAAGATTCCTATCTTGTTCCTGATTTTGTAGGTGTTGTAACAGCTTCAATTTTTTTTTCCTTTTTACTATTTAACTTTAAGGATTTTTTTGTCCATATATATGTTATTCTACAAATTTTTAAATAGACTCATTTTATCATATATTTGATTGCAATACTGTAGAAGTATTTTTTATCCGCTATGATTTCCAAATTACTACTGAACGAAAAGCTTCTCTCTATCCTAACATTATTTTTGAATCTGATTCTTCCAATGCAATTACTTCGGTATCGAATTTGAAGATATCTAAGTTTTTGATCTTGCATATCGAATTTGAAGATATCTAAGTTTTTGATCTTGCATAAAGAATTTTATCTTGTTAAAACATATATACAAATGGAGATTTGGATATATCTCTTTTGTTCATACAAGAAGGAAGAATACTTTTATAGCTCATTCTTTGTCTAAACAAGAGATTACTAGAGCTGAAAATTTTATTATTTGGTTATAGCTGGTGGTATATGTCTCGTTTGCCTTCATGCTGTTTTTCTTCCTTTTTTATGTTTTTGCTTTTCTTGTTGCTACTGTAGTTCGTTTTTTTTTTTTTTTTCCATAGTTCTTTTAGTTATGGCATAAGGCTATTAGTTCTAGGCTTGTTTAAGATGGTTTTTTCATTTTTTTAATAAAATAAAGGTACTCCATATTTATTTACTCGAACTTTAAGATCTTTAGTTAATTGAGAATATATATCTACCATTTCATTTCACTTCTTTGTGATAGTTCATTAATTTTTTTTTTTCTATTGAAGTTGTCTAGTTAAATATTTTTCCTTTGCAATGTTATCCATTGATAAAAGAAAAAAAAAAGGAAAAAGAAAAAGACCTCCATTTTTAAAAGATTTAAAAAGTAGAGTATCCAAATTGTGTTTATAAGATTGCATAGAAAAACAACTATGCTATCTTGTTTTTCAAAATCAAACAAATTGTACTTGCATGCATAAAGACCATCCTTCTGTTTTCTCAATTGATTTCTCTGTATCCTACTGCTATAGCTGTGAACTGTTTTGGTATTTGTTTGTGGGAATAAAATGCAATTCTTTAATTTGATTTAATGTTTATTATTATCAACAAACAATAATAAATAGAATTAAATATTGAAAATAACCTTTACAAAAAAAATAAATTGAAATTAATAACTTTCATAATTACTCCATATCGTTAATATTTTTTTACGATAATTAAGAATTTCATTTAATATATATAATTATAGACATAAAATGACTATATTACTCTCTTTTAGAAAGACTAAAAATAATTAATACATAAGACTTTTACTAATAGAGAATACTTGCTCCAATAATCAAGATAGGTGCAAAATTAGAAAAAAAAATTTATTTTTTATTAGCAATCTAAAATATTATAATTGAAATAAAATAAATTTTATTTTATTATACAACATAGATCGGAGGGAATATCATTTACTTGAACGCAACACATAATTGCAAGACTGCTAGTTCAGTATTAATTTCCGATATGCAAGAGATATTTGATTCGTGAAATTTTAGCTCATTATTTATAAATTTTGCTATCGATTAATTTAATTAATTTGTAAAATATTTATATTGAGTTTATTATTTTAAAGTTGATGAATTATATTTTCATTTATTTCACAAAATCTTACTCCCTCCGTTCCAAAATATAGTTACACACCTCTCTTTTCAAGGATGGAAATATTGTAGTTACATGCGAAAATTAATTAGCCTATTGTTTTTCGATAATATTACACCCTTCATTTATATTAGTTAAAGATTGAAACATCTAAAATTCCGTTAATAAATTTACCAAATAGTAAATATTAAACTAATTTTAAATATCACATAAATTAAAACAATTTTTATTAAATAAAAAAAAAACAAGAAATGTTGTATCAGAAAAGAAAAACAAGAAAAATTTCCACTGCCTAACTATTTTTTGAAGGTTTATTTAGAAATCCATGAATAAATGCAGGGCGGAGGTATGTAGGGCCAAGGGGACATTGGGCTCCCTAAAATTTTTAAATTTTTGAAGGGTATATTAATCAATTTGATTTTTTTTGGGAAAAACTTTAATCTATTATCTTATAGAAGAAATTAATAATTAAGAGTTTTAAGAGAAATTCTTTTTTTTTTTTATTTAACTATCAATTATTATGTCAATAGTTAGGGAGTAGAGATCTTTTATAAATAAGAGAGGGTGAAAATTATTTATTTTAATTTTTTTCTTATTTTCATAACTATTTGATTATTTATTATGTAAAGAGTTATAATTATTGATAATTTGATTATAATTCATGTGTAACTATTGTCTTGAGCTACTTTTATTCATGATAATTAATTTGTTACATTTTTCTTAGATAATTGAATGACATTATAAAGGCTAAATTACATAAATTTTACATTTTATCGTAATTATATCTAATTCTATAAAATTTTGAATTTAATTATATGAACTTTATATTTAGTAACAAATCTTATCTCAGACAGTCTCAACTTTACTCCTATTGTACGTGGCGCTTATATGGAAAAATGCTAAAAATATAAAAAAATTCAGGTGGCAATATGTGTTGTCACTAATGTGGAAAAAATGCCACATAGATTATTTTACCAAACAACGTCGTTTTGTCCTTTTAAAATACTGTTATTCTTCGGTTTCATCTCCCTGTTATTCTTCCAAAGTGTCGTTTCCATTTTCCCATTTTTCTTCGATAGTACTCATGCTTCAATAGACGGTGGCTATTGCGAACGGTGAATGGTGTGGCTGTTGCAAAGGAAAACGGTGGCTATTTCGAAGGAGAACGATGGCTATTGCGATTTGCAAAGGACTACCCAGACTGTTTCCTTTTCCCAAGTTTGTAGCTTGAGAAGAAATCTTTGGGCAAGTGTGCGTGCAAAGGAGGCAATGAGTTGAAAGGAATATATATATATATATATTATGTTGATTTCTCTGTGACTGCTTTCCATGCATGAAAGTATTAGGGCGATCCCTTACCTTCAAAAGGGTCTCGAGTTTTTTAGGGACATTCCTCTAAACAAAACAAGGGATTTGAGTAGTGAGGAAAGGAAGTGGAGACGGCTTTGAAGAATATCAGGGTATTTGTTTGCGATAGAGAAACTGTTCAGATATAGCTTGACTGAACAAGCTATTGAAAATCTTTGGTTCACAAATAGGGATGGGAAGAACCTAAGGCTGGTGAGTTACTTCAAGGATCGCTATAATTATGATATAGTATTCAGGAACTTGCCATGCTTGCAGATTAGCAGAAGCAAACCATGTTATCTTCCTAAGGAGCTTTGTATGATTTCTGAAGGCCAGAAGTTTCTTGGAAAGCTATCAGATGATCAAACTGCAAAAATACTTAAAATGGGCTGCCAAAGACCAAAAGAAAGGACTATCCAGGCTGTTCCCTCTCTCAACCAAACGGTGTATTTTCGTTTAGGTGGGAGGAGTATTTTAAAAGGACAAAACGGCGCCGTCTGGTAAAATAATCAATTTCGCATTTTTTCCGCATCAGCACCAACACAGATTGCCACCTCATTCTTTTTATTTATATTTTTAGTATTTCTCCACGTACGCGCCAGGTTGAGACTGTCTGACGTAAAATTTATTATTAAACTTAAAGTTTATATAATTAAAATTAAATTTTTATAGAATTTGATATAATTATAATAAAGTATAAAATTTATAATTTTTTTAAATGTAATTTAGCCTATTATAAAAGAATATCGCCGAGTCATCTTCCTTATCGGTCAATATATTTACTTTTGTTCAAGAATCGTCAAAACTAGATAATATGTACTTTATTAATATTGTTGTTAATTTATAATTGTGGTATGTGTATATTTTATTTTTATATACTTTACTGGTTAGATCCCCTGAGTAAAATTCATGGTTCTGCTACTAAATAAATATATAAATTCATGGCTCTGCTACATATTGCCCGCCTGCTTTATGACCGCTTATCTATTTTTTTTAGTATTTTATTTTTCCTAACCTCCAGATAAAAATTTTCATGGGAAATAAAAATTTTTGAGATTTCATCTCTTTCACGGCCCATTTGTCTACTTTTACAAAGTTGCCCTTATTATTAATTTAATCAGTTATTGCTAATAAGTGGAAATATTGTTAACACAAAAAGAAAAAAATTATTCTTTGATCCAATTATTTCACTTTTACTTTTTTGTCCTTAATATCTCATTTTTTTAATTAGAAAATCATTTTATCATTTATGTCACGCCCGTTTTGCGGGCCTAGATGATATTAAGAGTTAATAAGAGTATTAAAGGGGTGATTAACACCTAAGAACAAATGAAATGAAAATTAAAAGAAAAGTCCGACATGTGACTAAGTCACGTGCATGACCATAAAGGATCACGGTTGTGACAGTCACACAGACCGGGGTATAAAAACTCTATGTTCTCCCTTGTTTTACCTAAAATCATTTCTAGCTACCCCACCTCACAAGAGAGCAAAATCCTTTTTCCTCCCTACTTAAAACCCTAATTCCACTCTAAAAATCAACAAACTTTAAGAGATATCAACATCTAACTCAAATAAAATCATCTTTGAAATGTGGATTGAAGAAGAGAGATTAGAGCTAAGAAAAGAAGAGCAAGGAAACTCACCTTGCAAATCCAGCCTTGGGTGTAACCTAAGGGAACTTTCGTAAGCTTCACTTTTCTTCTACCTTCCTAATCCTTTGTGTTTTTACTTTATTTCTCATTTTTCAAAAAATAAACCTAAAAACCTACCAAGTTTAGGGTTAATGTAATGCCCATAAATAAGACTTAGTTGTAATATATGAATAAATAACATATGTGCTTTAAAATATGAATTATACACATAGTATTGTGAGCTAGGTTGTGAACCTAAAAAGTGATTATTTGAGTTGTATGAACTTGAGTCTAAATGTGTCAAATACCGATGGATGATTTCTATATATGTTTAGAAGTGTAATTTTGGCAAAATTCAATCACAGGAACAAGTTATGTCCTTTTACTGCCAGCGTCACCACTATACTGAAAACTGTTATGACCATAAAAGGGTCTTGTTCATTATCGTGAATGGTTCGTTTATGGCTGTGAAAGTCGTATTTTGGGCAGAATAGTTCACGACCAAGGCAAAAAGTGTCATGACAGTGAACATGACCATAAAAGGGACTGCTATAAATAGTCCAAGCTCCGTTAAACCCGATTTAAATTGCTCCAAAACCTAGAAATGCCCCAAATCTTCTGAGAACTCACTTCGCTCATGATTTTAAGGAGTTCTAAGCTCCCAAAATACAATATTTACTACTCAAGAGTAAGATTCAAGCATGAATTTGAGAAATTCATTAAGGAAGAAGATGAAATTGGAGAGAGAAAGTGTGAAACTTGAGAGAACTTGGGTCTTCCAGCAAATCAATTCTATTTTCTTCTTTCTTTAGGTAAGATTTCATGTTTTCCCTCTTTTTTAATAAGTTTGTAGTGATTTGATGATTTGAACCCGAAATGGGTAGAAATCTATTTGTAAATGGATAGAAATCTATTTGTAAATGTTAATGTAGAACCTTGAATATTCTTTGGAAAAAACACTTTTTAAGGCTAGTTTGAGTTGAATAATATATTAATTGATGGATTTGAGTAAGAAAGAACCTAGCCTAATGGTTTTTAGGTTAGGATTTGGAGTATATGGCTTTATGTAGTTAAATATGTTGATATATGGTATGAGTTAATGAGAAATGGTTGTGATTATGTATAGGAGATATCGTTTGGATGTGTAATTAACCACCAAGGACGTTAGGCAAGCTTAAATCTTGGATTTTTGAGTTGGCTGCATAGGAGGTAAATATACATATATATTCTAATGTGCTAAAATGAAATGATATGAATTTGTGATAGATGACATGTTAATTAGAAATGAATGGAAATATATAATAAAAAAAAAGGTATTTTGTAAATTAATCATAATTGAGAGTCATAAATGATATGAGGAACTAGAAGCTTAACATAGAGTTAAAATAAAAGCATGACTTCCTTATATTTAATGTACCGAAAAACTCGTAATGTAAAAATATATGACTATAGATGTCATTGCTAAGTAAATTAGTTATGGTGGATATGATGGATGATAATTACGATTAATTGGTAAATAAGAAACAATAAGTATGAAAGAGTAAAAGTAATTATAAACTCATTTAAATTAATGAACTTTTAGTTCATTTACCTACATAAATAGTACATAAGGGATCACAAAGATAAATGAGAAATTTTTCTAAGCTTCTAGGGAGGCAATATTGATACATAACATATAACAAGAAAATAAATAAAATACTTGAGATATTCATATAATAAGAATGTTTGTCAATAGGTAAAAAGGTTGTTAAGTAACATTAATGAACAATAAATGACATGTTTAAACATGGTTAGTGAAAATATGTTTGAATGGGGTTTCATAAGTAATAACTTATGAAACTTATATGATGAGTTTATGTTTAAGGAATAATAAAATATGTACCACAATTATCAATAATAATAAAGTATCTAAAATGAGATAAATGGTACCAGTGTACCTAGGCAAGCATTGTCTACGTGATCGCATGTTTTTTGGCTTCTCATTTGCAGTTGATTTTTCCTTCATGGAGGTGTGTTGAGAATTCGCCATTCAAATATTATACTTAACTAACGTGGTGGCTATAGAAAGCCAGCCGTTGGAGAGGTTGTTTAAAATTCTAAATTTATTTGAGACATTGAGAGATAGCAACTGAAAAAAGGCTAGGAGAAGCTATAAGAGGGATATTTATGGAACATAAGTAATTATGTGCTTAAATTTTTTAATTTTTTTTTGGAAGAATTACAGTGTTAACCCAAGAATAGATAATTCTGAGTATGGCTGCATTGTTCTGATTGTAATCTTCTTTCACAAAACTTTGATGCATACCATTTGAGTTTGGTTAGGCGGAAAGCCAACTCTGTTGCCTATGTCTTAGCAAGAAAGGCTATTAGTTTGTCATCTCCTTGTATTTGGCATCAAGTTCCAGACTTTGCAAGTTACTTGATTGCCGATGATGTTATATCGTCTTAATGAAGTTTGATTTCCAGTTTCAAAAAAAAAAAAAAAAAGATGAATTATTGATGAGTTGGTTAATTTTTGACAATTTTTTTAATTTATTATTTTAAACTATTCTTTTTTTTTTAAATTATCAATGTATTCTCAAAGTATATTCAACGTGTTCCTAAAGTATTTCCATAAAATTACCAAGATATTTTTAAAGTATACTTAAGGTATTTCCAATATATACTCCGATGTGTTCTTAATGAATTCTCAAAATATACCCAAATAATTTCTAAGGAATTTCAAAGTATACCCGAGGTATTCTCAAGGTATACCGAACCAAATTATATTCAAAATATTTTTAAGGATATTAAACAAAAGTATACCCAAAATATACTGGAGATATGCCGTAATTGCACTTTTAGGTATACTTTAGGTGATTTTTTGAATTTAAATACTTTTATAATATTTGAAAAAAACTTTAAGGAGTAGTAACATTGTAATATCTTAAGAGTTATTCGGCATTTTTGAAAAATTCCCCTTTTTTGTATACTTTTATTTAATCTTTAATAATATTTTGAGCTCAAATAAGTAATGAATAACACTAAAATTATGCCAATGTAGTTGGATAACTGGCTGCATTTCTTATTATTGGCCTCAATTTTTCATAAAAAAAAATATTAAATATTTGGGGTCACGCGAGTAATCTTACAGAAAAAATAAAACAATTCCTTCCAAATACACAATTATTAATGTTATTGTTGGAGATCTATTTAAAGGCAGGATGGATACATCTACTACTGTTTTTAAAACTAATTAGGTCTTCTCTGTTAAGCAATCTTATTTTTCTCTGAGACATTCACCGAATATCACAAAAGAATTAAAGAAAGTCGTTTCTAACAGTTATAGCAGGAATTTTCCATTCCATTTGTTCAAAATTCTACTGTTATTACTATTTTTATTTAATATTTTCGAAAATTAATTATATATAAATTTCACATGTATATATAGCCATAATCATAAAAAATATTTATTTAAATTAAATTTATATAAAGTAAATATTAAAATTAAAATAATTTGTATGGCATTTACTTATTGATTTTATTATAAATTAAGTTAAAATAAGAAAAATTCTCTAAAAATTTATTCATGGGTTTTATTTACAGTAGCATATAATTTACAAAATCAACGGAGACCCCGATAACGTTATAATGATGTAATTAAATGCAAGTGAATGTCAAGAAAAAAAAAAATTTAAAGGTAAGAGATTCTCATAAATTCATTGTCAAGAAAAAAACGTTTATAAATATTTTTTATTTATTATCTTTCAAAATAATTTCTTTTAAATTTACCATTGTAAAAATGCTGCCTTTTTATCACAATATATATTGAGTATATCGGTATATACATAGTATATAATGTGTATACTTAAATTATGTTCATAGTATATGGGGATATTTCTTAATTAAGGGTATTTAGGAAAACTAATTACAATTTTGGTGTTTTTTTTACCGAAATTTACAGATTTATGGTGGTTTCAAAATTATTTCTACATTTATGGTGCGTTGTGTCAGTTGGACCGGCGAGCGTAGACGAGCCAGAAGAAGAGGAGTGGAGTGGCGCGCCACATGGCAGGCATGCGCCACTTGAAGTGGCGCACACAGGCGCACGCCACTTGAAGTGGCACACGCCTACGTGGCAGCTGTGCGCCACTTCAAGTGGCGCACGCCCCTCTTTATTTTATTAATTATTTTAAAAAATTATTTTTTTAAGTAAAACTTAATAAAAATTAAGTAAATTAAATTTATAAATATTAAATTAAAGTATTTAGAATTGAAAAATACATAAAGTAATAATAATTAAATTAAAAAAATTTTAAAATATATAGAAATTCATAACTACTCGTTATTATTATTTGTTAATTAAATTTAACTTAATTATTACTTAAATAAAGATACAATTTATAATAGTTAGAATTTGATAATGTAGAATTTAATTATGTATTAAGTAAAATATATGGAATAATAATGTACAAATATAAAAATGTATTTATGTTCCACAACGC
>CATIWF010087192.1:0-54775 GCA_949630135.1 Balakata baccata
GCTTGGCCGGAGACCTGTGATCCATGTCTTCTATATGATATGTATCTCCAAATTGAGCTAATTACTCAACTCTGCCTGAAAATAATGCAATTTGATGAGATGCAACTCAATGAGAATAATTATCAAAAACTTTCTAAAGTATTAAGCCAATCACAGTTAACAGTAATAATCACCATTCCTACACATTTTACATGTCATTCTATTTCTTAATATCATATCAATATAAATCATATTAAATCATATAAACATTTCATTTGCTTATGCTTATGTCATTTTCTTTTTGTTGTGACTAGACTAAATAAACACTGTCCCGGGTTTCCATGTGAACATTTGCATTTGCTAGCTAGCTTGATCATTTGTAACATTTGCACATTAGTTAGGCCATAGGCCTTTTCTTTTTTTTTTGAACATTTGTTTGGGCCATAAGCCTCTTCTTTTGCTTCTCAATGCTATTTAGCTAGTCACAACGCCTGTTAAGTCCATATGCATATGCATTTGAAACAATCATTATACATTTCAGTCAACTTTTGCCATATACAAAGAAAACCTATACATGTAATCCAAACATGTACTTTACATTCAATACAGTCTCATTGGGCATATCATAGCAATCATGTAATTCAAATAAAGCAAATCAAATCACATTACATGTAGCACGTAATAATCACATTACACGTAGCACGTACTAAAGAAATTGTTTGATAATTAAACTCACCTTTTCTTTTGCTACTAAGCCTCTAACTTATTGTCTTTCACTTCCTTGAGGCTCTCCAATATGTTGTGGACCTAATTAAATGTATACTTGGTCAATTGGTAGCTAAATAAACGTAGTGAAACTTAAACAAACTGAAATATGCATTTTAAAGACCACTAACTAGGGTTTGGTATTATGGCATTATGACCTTCATGTGTTCAATAGCTTATAACTCTTTCTATGCTAGTCCAATTTGTATGATTCTTATTTCTAATTAAAGCTAACATGTAGAGTTATAACATATCTAAATTTCAGACAAATTGAACCATTGTGGAATATTTTATGCAATTAAAATGAGTATTCTGTTTTCTGCCCTGTTTTAGACCTTAGGCAGTTTTGGGACACCAATTTTGTTTCTTCATATCTTAAAACGTGTAAGTCATATTTTAATAAAAGTTTTTGTACACGTAGATATGTCAAAATAGAACATTTTTTATGTTTACAACTTTCATCCATTCGGCCTCTAAGGTCCTCATATGGTAGGGAAATTGTGACTGGTCAGAAATAGGGCTGGCATCCGGACCAGTCTGACTTATGATGGCTATAACTCACAACATACATAACATATTGAGGTGAAATTTGTGCCAAATTTATCTAAGACATGTACCTATAACTTTTATGTTTTGACCATTTATAGATTATATCTATAAAGAGTTCAAAATTGGAAAACAGCGGACTGGCCCTGCACAGCATACTAAGCTGACGGCTCAAATATGGAATGGACATGACTCTCTTGCCTATAACTCAACATTTGCCTATAATCTAGTCCTGCAATTTTGTATGCAATATATAACACATATATCTACAACTTTCATGTTTTGAGTTTCATCAATTACCGACTCTATCATATAGAAAAATAACTAAAACAGTAAGTGATTCAGCTAGGTTCTTCAATTGAACAAGTTCCAGTTCGATGCCAAAATCTTTCCACAGACATCAAATCATGCAAAACTATTTATATATCCATAAACCTAACCATAAATATACAATTCTTATGTTTGAAAATTTCCAGAATTAGTCTCTATGGCTTTCAAAATCGAGTTTCAAAACACTACTTGTGACAGACCCTAATTAGTTATAATGCACAGTTAAAGAAAAAGAGATGATTACTTACTAAGAACAAACTTTTAAGGGCTGAATTTACCGCAAAACTTAAGTGAAACAGTGAAGAAAAGAAGACTCTTATGGGGGAAGAAGAAGAAGAAACAAGCTGGGGAGAAATAACTTTTCAAATATGTGAAAATGTAGAATAGGCAGCAATGGATAAGCCAAAGCTACCTTGCCTTATCCTTTC
Source organism: Balakata baccata (assembly GCA_949630135.1). NCBI lineage: Eukaryota > Viridiplantae > Streptophyta > Magnoliopsida > Malpighiales > Euphorbiaceae > Balakata > Balakata baccata. Next base: position 2,049 of record CATIWF010087192.1, read on the forward strand.
TTCCTTTTTCTTTTTTTTTACTTTTTTGATTTATTAATATTTAATTAATTTAATTATTTAACTTAATTATTTATACATTTTTATTATTTTCTCTACATATTTACATGTATGTAGTGCCAAAAATACTATCTAGTCAAGTTGTCCAATCAAAATAATTTAACTATGCCAAATTTCATTTATTTCAATTTTAATCATTTTATTTAATTTCATTTTCAATATCTTGTGTCCTTATTTAAATTATAACTAGACGCATATGATTTGCTCCTATTGCAATAAACCGACTTGTGGCAAGTTTACCTCGTAAGCATGTCTAGCTAAAATCTCTATATATGCATGTGTTTCATGTGAATAACATATATAAAATGAATATGTCCAAATGGAATGTGTGTAATAATGCATGTGGGAAAGTCGAGAGTGTTACACAAGTAGTAGATCTCATAATCTATAGACATGAGTTGTCTAGAGTTAACATGTGAATGCTTGCCAAGGTAGTCAAGTTCATTGGATAACATAATATGAGACCATCACATGGATCCTCTATACTTTGTCATTGATAGTCTCATCATAGTATTGGTGTAAGTATCCTTAGACTTGAGGTGCTCAAAGTTATCTTGGATACAAATCCTATACTTTGACTTCATTCCTTATTGCGTCAGGAGAGGTTGCTCAAAGGGTGGTGATTAGGTACAGCTTGAGCTATTCAAAGGTAGTTGAGTAGCCAACAAAGGATTCATTACTCCTGATAGAAGGAGGGTATACCTATGGCCTCTTATCCAGATCATTACTGAGGAATCTCTGGCTAGAGTGAAAATATCATGAAGATAGTCTTTAGTGATATGCCTGTAAAAGTAATGAGTCTCAGGATAAGATTTAACATCACTCGGACTAGATGTGACGTAGTCAGTCTAGTAGGAGCTGACACAGAGTCCGTGCTCTGAACTGAATGAGGTATAGAATGGTGAAAGGATAAATTGCAAGAATAATTGTGTATGAAAATGTTTGTAGTTAAACCACTACTTTCTGGCTAATTGGGGGTCATAATGTGTTGCTAGATTACCACTCATGATATACTCGAGATTAAGTGTCAATTTGAGTGGCCAACATAACCGGGAACCTAATGGGTTATACGCATTGAAGGTGTGAATAAATGAAATGGGCTTTTGGATTGGATCCAAAACAGTAAGAGAAAATCCAAGTCTAGACGACTTCTCGACTGGGAATGTAGTCCCCAGGCAGGACAAAGGTATCGATTGGGAAAATAAGTATCCCGATAAAAAATAACAACTTGATTGAAACAGAACCAAGTCCCGATTGGCAAAAGTGGTTTCCCGACAGGGATTCACTCGACATAGGCAATTTCTTGAGCAAAAAATTAATTTCCTGATCGGGACACGTGACAGATTAGAAATTTTAATTTGATTAGGATTCTATAGTCAAGGGTTTCGAACCCTAATTCTGTATGGGTTATAAATAGTCCTTTTACAAATTATTTTAGCTACCGAAAACACAGATAATTGAGTGTCAATTCTTCTCCTCTTCTTCTCTTAAGGGATTAATCTTTTGCTAGCACAATAGATTAATTGAACCCATTCCCTAAACAGTTTTCTCGTTTCTCCCTTTAGGTGGATACCATTAGAGGTGATCCTAAAGGATTACTATGGTTTGCTACAACCCGATAAAAAGAGAATCAAAGAAAGTGTACTCGTTTTGAAAGGTGATAAACTTCTGCTATTAAATAGATTTAATTGTTCATGGCTATATAGGTTGATTCTTCTTCTTGAAGTTTGTAAGATTTTATTTCCGCTGCGTAACGTGTATGAGATGTATATGCGTTCCAATAGGGATTACTCATATATATTAGATACAAAAACGCAGCGGAATTTAAAATTTTTGTAATCCCAAAACAACGGAATAACCTATGTGGCCTTAACCAATTAACCAACCATAGAAGGTTTGAAGAAAATTACTTTATATTAGAGTTTCTAAACTTCGTTTCCCCTTATAGGGTTGTCATAAACTAGAGTAATCCTTCCTAGGATCACTCTAACGATTGTTCACATAAAGAATGCAAAGAAAAAAACCTTTAGACTATGGAATTTGCACAATCTCTTTTGCTAGTAAGAGAAGATGCAAGGGAGGAGAGAGAAGAATGAAAATACCTTTTGTTCTTTGTATGCAGCTCTATTTGAATGTTAGAAAATGGACTATTTATTGTCCTTGAGCAATTGGTCCTCGCTTGTTCGCTTCACCCCATTGATGCGGAATTCTCCACGAGATCCATGTCTTCCGCAAGAGTGACTTGCTGTTAGTTGGCCTCGATAGGTTCTGCTATCTCTTCTGCCACGCTTAGGGAAGAGAAGAGAGCTGCTTTTTGATTATTTTTACAATTTCCTCCATTATTGGCTTCCTAATCTCAATATCAACAAGGTAATGGCTTCTATTTAAGAGTTTATTTTTCTAGATAAAGGGAAAAATGCAATTTTTGGGGTTCCCACAGTTGCAAAGGAAGAAGAATGAGAAATGGTTATAGTTGTCGAGGTTGAGAGCAATAAGAAGATGGAGGAAGGATATGGGGAAAAAAATTATTTTTTTAACTTAATTAATCCTTTAATTTTAAGATTTAAGCAGAATCAATATTTTTTTAATAACAAAAATATTTTTCGGTAGTCACTAGGATAAATTTACAGCGTTTTCTGATAGGAAGACACTTTTGAAAAAATTAATTAGTATATGTATCAATTTGTAAACTTTAATAGGACAATATAAAATTTGGAAAATCCGAATAGTTTAGATATTTTTTTTATAGTTAAGCCTATTATTAAACTAGATTAGAACAAAAATCATTAATAACTTATATTATTTGATTAATTCATTACAACTATTTATGTTAATTTTTCCTATCAATTCTTTAATAATACATTTAACGAAAACAATATCAATAATTGCAAAGAAATCATAGGATAAATTAGTTATAGTTGAATTAATTAAATTAATAGAAAAATAATAATTATGTGATAAAAAGGTACAAGTGGTTAATAAAAAAATTGAAAAATAAATTGTATATAGTTAAATTAGATACATATAGAGTAAGTGATTTCATATTTTATAGTAGATTTTTTTTAAATATTTCGTAGAAGACTTATATTATATGTTTTGATTCAAATTTGGTGTATTTATAATATGAAATTTTTTTAGTGTAATTAAGGAAAATTTAGTCTAGAAAGGCCATTTTTTTTGTTAATGATTTTTTTCCTTCGAATGAGATTATATTAAAAAGGCACTCAATATTATGAATTTTTTATATAATTCTTCTCGTAAATTGATTAATTTATTGATTAGAATGTCGGATATTATTGACTTCATATTAAATCTCAGCGTACCAATTAAAAATGATTTATTATTGATAAATATATATATAATATTCAAATGAATTATCATTTGAGATATATTGCAAACCTATATATAACTATCAATATCAATATCAAATTCAAAATAATTAAGAGAACAAATGAAAAGCAAATAAAGATGAACCGAAGAAATCAGAATAAGTGGCTAACATGAAAGTATTTAAATTTATTATATTAGAATTATTTTGATAAAAATCATATAGTCCAATTCTCTCTCTCTCCCCCACTTGGATATTATCCAAAATCCAATTTATATTTCCTTCAATCTCACTATGCATGTGATCAATAGGTTTTTCGATCATACTGGCACCTCAAGTCCTAGTGGGAATCATAATTTAATCAGTATTCTATGAGTCAAATTCTTTGGCTGACAATTGATTTACAATCAATTTCCTTTGACTTAGCAAATAACGAGCTGTATCTAGCTATATATCATGATAATCCAATCAACTAGAAAGTCAATAGTCTGACTTTTAGATAATTATTGTGTAATTCATTCTTTCACCATACTATACCTCTTTTAGTTCAAAGCATGAATTATATATTAACTCACATTAAACTGACTTCATCACATCTAGTCCAAATGTTATACCTATTGTCTCTAAGATCTATTACTCTTTAAGATATGCCCTTGAATCATCTTTAAGATACATCCACATCGGTCAAAGATTTCTAAGTAATAATCTTCCATAAAAGGTCATATGTATACTCTCATTTTATTAGAAGTGATAAATTTTTTGTTATCTGCTCAACTACCTTCAAATACCTAATATTATTCTTAATCACCACCTATAAGCGATTTCTGAATTATAATAAGGAACAAAGTCAATGTATAGAATTCAACACCCAAGATTGCATTGAGTATCCCACATCTAAGGATACTTGAACTATTTTGATAACGAGAATATTATTGACATTGGATAGATATTCATGTATTTGACTAATATAGCAAACATACACATGTTAGCTCTTAACATCTTATATATATATATTAAGAGATCAAATGCTTGACTAGCTAAAACGTATAACATATACTAGTTTGTTCCCATTAACATTGCCTTATCTTGTTAATGCTATAACTAAGAATAGTTTTGGTATAAACACATTTACATGTGACAATAATCTTATCATCATAATCACATTATAATTTCCCTCGTGCTGTGTCACATATTCCAAGAACTTAATGATATAGTTTAAAATAACTGATCAAATTCATTATTAAACAAACACTAAATAATAAATTAATAATGACAAATATGTATAGATGATGTTCAAAGGCGATTGCCTTTAGAGTACTTCTGTACCATCTTCCTACGTTGCAGACTAAACTTTACTATGAATGAGAATGCTACCTGACTATATCTACTAAAACCTATTAAATTACATCTGAATTAAAACTTTTTCTATCATATATACCTTAACCATATCAAACATGCATATTGTATCATATACCTGAATCATAATTAATTGAATACTAATATAATCCATAAAATAAAATAATTGATATCTATATCTCGGGCTAGAACTTACCCACTTATTGCATCTTTATCAAATCCAAATAAATAAGTAATAAATTCATATAAGTCTTTATTAAAATAACTAACCATCTAAATGAATGTAACGTAATAAATATAAAATGCATGAGTTGAACTCTGACTTATTTGATGGGCTTGAACTCCTTTTCTCGTGACAACAAAGCTGTCTACTGACTCCAAACTTTGTGCAGAAAAATTCATACGCTAAGCTACTAAAAATTTAGTGATACATATGATCATATAAATTCTATCATGGAATATCATACAATTCATGACATTCATCTTATCATCATATATAACACACTCATATACTGACTATATGCCGTAAAACCAATTAAATTACATCCAAATCAAAATTGTTTCTATTATATATAACTTAACCATATCAAACATACATATTGTATCATATACATGTATCATAATTAATTGAATACTAATTTAATCTATAAGATAAAATAACTGATATCCATATCTCAGGCTAGAACTTCCCACTTATTGCATCCTTATCAAATCCAATTAAATAAGTAATAAATTCCTACAAGTCTTTAGTAAAAAAAAAACTATCTAACTATCCAAATAAATGTAACGTAATAAATAAAAAATGCATAAGTTGAACTCTGACTTCGTTGACGGGTTTGAACTCCTTTTCTCGTGGGAATTGGAATTCTATTAATTCCCAGAGCGTCTTTTGTGCTATTTATTTCCTTCTCCTAATCTTTGTTTGTTTTCCTATTCTATATTATAATCTTTTCTGTGCCGCAGTATTTTTAGTAATTTGAATGAGAATGGTATATTGAGAATTAGGTAATTTATAAAGCATCTTTTAGTTAACGAAATATAGTGGAGATATACTGGTAATTTGCTTTTAAAAGAAGTCACTCCATGTAATTTTTGGAAAAAGGACACCACATACGGTTTTTTCCCAGCAGTTCCTAATTACGATGATTTTTAACCGAGGACAGCCTTGCGATTTTTTCCCAGCAGTATACCTTTTTTTTTTTTTGGTGTGTTAAAATGATAATTATGATAAACAGATCTTGTAAAATGTTATTTTGCCCTCAAACGTGGTCCGCCAATGTAGTTTGTATATGCAAAATTGAAAGATGGAATTTCAGTTACTAAGAATCGTAACTGTGTCCTTTTCTCGTAGTTTTTTCAAAAGAAAATAACATAAGAGCCCATAATTTTCTTGCATAATAACACTAATATTTGTATATATGTTTACAATTACGATAATACAAAATACAATAAATAATTAAGTTCACGAATTATTATGTAAAAAAAAAGCGATTGAATATTAAAAATAAAAATAAATTTCATTATTATTATTATGTAAATCATATTCTTTATTTTTTTTTAATTGTTAAATATACATACTTTCAATTTCATATCAAATGTAGTATTGGAAGAAATTTAATTTGGTTTGACGGTGATACAATATTTTGAATTTATTTTTTTATCAAGTAATATAGACGGTTCTCATACTAAAAGTACGTCTGCATTGATCTAGTTATGTCTATGTGAATATAGCCTATATATAACTAGTTTTGAACATATATATTTATATCTATGCAAATTTAATGTCTAGTTCTGCACAAATCCATGTATTTTTTAATTATTGTACACTATTTCAAAAATATTGTCATATTAATTTTTAAAAAAATAAATGTCTCGTATATACATGTCTACAGTGCCAAATTAAAAAAATTAGATTAGGAATATCACGTCAGTATTAAACTAAATTAAATTTTTTCCGATACTACATTTGATATAAAATTAAAAGTATGTATATTTAAAAATAAAAAATAATATTATTTTGATAAAAAAGTGAAAGTTCGTACTTGTTTTTTGTAATGTAATTTGCCCTTCATTTTTATAGTTATATAAGACAATCATATAAGTACTAGGTGAGAAATATATTATCCAATTGGAATTACTTGTGACCCAATTATTTGAAGACTTTAGAAGTCTTCTGAGCAATCCAAATTGAGTTCCAAATAATCAGTAGGTAAAAATTAAAGATTTTTCATTAAATAAACTATTGTTTAGTAAAAAATTAAATCATAATTAGTTTTTGAATTATCAAACTTGTAATTCACACAATATTTTCGCATTTTTTAAAAGCATATAATAATTCTTCATTTTATATATGTTTGGTGTATTAGCTAATAATAATAATAATAATAAATTTCTCACAGAAAAATCTATAACTTTAATGTTGACATTATAATATACTGCAAAATTATCCAAATATCTTGACTTTTGCTTTTGAATATATATATATATATACACATCTTGAGATCAATTTGCAGATTGACCTTTACTTGATTGGAATTCGGTTTCACGAGCTGTTTGAACCAGGTTAAAAATGTAAATGTTGCTGATACAGTGTAATTTAGTAGCACTAAATACACTTCTATGCAGAAATATTGACTAGCTCTAGAATATTAAATCCGTGGGATATATTGTAATTGTACTCAGTCGAATTTAAACCTATCCGATTTAACTTTAAAAAAATAATAAAAAAAAAAGAACCCTCTTCGATTTAAATTCATAAAAATTTACGAATTTACAACTACATTTTGGAATAACTTATTAGCATAAAATAATTTTATCAATCAAACAATAGATTTTGATATAAGACCAGGTCTGAATGTGACATGATAGAATCATCTCATATGCCAGAAAGGGTTGGTCTTAGTATTTATGGTTTGTAATTTGGCTAGTAACTTGAGCCATTCTTCGTTTCTCAAATACAAAATACAAAAAAAAAAAAAAAACACACAAAGGATGAAGGTAAGGCAGAGAGAGATCGGCAGTAAAACAAGCACAAGGACACAAGCTTTGCTCATTCAGGTAAAATCTGTTATATTATTCAGAATCACCTGATAATACAAACAATGCATCATCAATCAAGGCATCACATAAAAAAAATGAGATACATAACTCGAAAATGATAAAAAGGAAATGAAGAAACAAAAAAATCAGATACAATTTGTACACAAAATGCAGCAACTGCCTTGAGAAAAACGAGTGAAAACTGAAGAACATGTGAACCTGCATATTATCATCCAGGTGGAGCAGCTGTATGTATGATGCCTACGGTCGGTGATACACATACCTTGTTCTTGGATCTACTATCAGACCCTTTCCTCCATTAACTTCTAAATCATGCCTGCATTAGTTAGCATCGGTCAAATATTAGAATCTTCTTATTTTCACTGCCATAGTCATCACTGGGGAATAAGAACGGTGAAATGCATCAAGGTTCCCTAAAACAGATGGTTAAGTACTGGCTTGACTAACCACTAAGAACTTTAAAAAAAAAAAAACTATCAATGAGTACTAAATAGCCAGACCAGCTAAATGTTTACAATAATAAGTACCTGTGTTAATAATGAAAAGTGAATTATAAAATGAACATATGAAGAGTAATCGACATAGAATACTTAACTGGAAAACAAAGTCCGGGATGGTTAATTGCTCACGGGGAACATGCCTGAACAACTGTAGAAGCCTATCAACATATACCACCTTCTTCCACGTCTAGGGATGAATTCCAAAACTATTAGTCATAGCAAACTAGTTCCAACTCTTACCAATTAGACAATAACAAATAAAGTCAGACATACCACATTATCAACAAGTAATTGCATAGCAAATATTGTAGCTTTCAGATGGAAAGTAGGATGAAGAACATATATTGCCTGCATAGAACAAATGAAGCTATGAACACAGTCTAAAGATTCCTATTTAGATCAAGTCAAGTAAGTTTTAGAGCATACATGCAGGTTCCGCTGGTGTTTCCGACCAAGTATTTGTTGCAATCTTCTCATCCATCCCAAATCTGGTTGACTGTTTATCGTAGCACATAAAGTTAAAGCTAGTAGATTTCAGGAAATGAATTTCTAATATTATAATAGCAAACCTCCTACATGTATAAACATTATTCCCAATCTATCTTTTCCAAGGACGGATGGAGGGGGAAACAGAAAAAACCCTCGGCTGCCTCTGCTGCAAGGCAAGCACCCATGACACGGAGGAGTGAAAATTCTGATTTTCCGGAAGAAGCTGTAAATTCCCAAACTATATAGACAAATAATTCCCCAGCACATTCAAACACAGTAGAACTCGAAAAGCCTTATCAAAATTTCTGAATTCCAGGTATTTCTATCAGGCCCAACCATTGACAAATCCCACCACACAATTAAAGAAACTGAGGAAAAATGTTTCAAAAACCTTATCAAAATATTTTTTTTTTCTCGAAAAGTTCTTTTCCCAAATGCAATGCCAAATAGGGACATGAGAAAAGAAGAATAATGTTTCAAAAATTTCAGCAACATATTAAATGACAGCCAGCTGAAAATATCAATTAACCTCAGCTCTACTCTTTCTTGTATTTGAGCAACAAATCTCTATCTATACCATGTACTCACGTGCAGGTTTGATTGTACATAAATCACAGAAAAAAGTGAGCAGAATACATCTACCGAAAAGAGAATTTCAAGCATATCTCACTTGTATTTTCCTAAGTCAACCACACAGCAATACTTACACTTGTAAAGATGCTGCGGAATGGAAATATACAATAGTGTAAGGCTTCTGTATCAAGGGCTCAAATTCCTGAAATATAGTAATCAAGACATGATTCAGTGATCAACAAAGTAATCATATTAGTAGCAAATAACCTGCGATTGATGAAACACACGGAAAAAAACGTTTTCTATACATTAAAGGAAAAAAAGGAACAGAATACAGGAAAACAGTTAGAATTTCCTAGATAAATAAGTGCCAAAGACTCAACAAATGAATCCTACTTACAACTGCATAATCAGATTATACCTCACCATAGCTTTCAAAAGAAAAGTGAAAAAAAAAAATTAATAAAAGTAGGCAGTACCCTGATTACCTTCGCCACATAAAGCACAAAACGCTCCAAGTCAAGACATCTCAGCAAAAAGTGTGCTCCCACAACTACCATTACAGGACGGCCCTCACTATCTACCCCACCACGGTAACTGAAACATAAAAAGAAGACCTAACACAACTTATATAACACACAAGCAGCACATAAAAAAAAACTAATAAATTTTCCATTTAAGTAGAAAAAGGTTAATGATAAAAGAGTACAGTATATTGCATGTTTTTTCAATTTTATTCTGTTATTTTAGGCTTTATCAATTTCAGCCCAATCTTGAAATATTTATAACAATTTTAGACCATCTAGACAGCAACTGAAATATATATGCAACAGTTACAATATTACATTAATAAGCAAAATAAATAGGATATTTTATTGAGTTCAGACACTAACAACAAATAATATTATCTCAAAAGCTTTTCCTTTCTAAATAAATTTATAATCTCTATTGATCAGTTATTAGAAAATTATATAGATATTTTTTGAAATAAAAAAAAATCAATGAAAAAAAAAAATTATGCTTATGCATTGCAAATATGTAAGAAAATATTTTATGCTTATTAGCGTTTTAAAATATTTTATGCTTTTTTTTTCCCCAATTGACAAAACTAGATAGGGTTCATATATTTTCATATTAGTTTTTTTCTTGCTAGTTAGCTAAACTTTCTATCAAATGTTAAATTAACAAAATTAAAAGAATGAGATATAATTGAAAAGATGAGCAAAGTTTAGCTTTTTTGGGTTATTAAGCCTTTACAAAAGGATATAAAGCCAACGAAAGCACAAGGTCAAAATCATAACAAAGACAGTTCAAAAATTATAGGAAACAATACAAGCCACATGCTGATTGAGGTAAACAGGTAGCCTCAGGAAAACTAAATTATGCATAAAAGAAGAATATTCAATTAGTTATTTGCAAAAGAAAAAAAAATTGAAAAAGAAACCCAAGACATGAAGCAAGCATATAAACAAGATGTGCTTACACAATTTTCATCTCTGCAATTTCAGACAGATTAAGAGAGTTTGCTTTAGCAAGGTATCTAGAGTGAAGAGAGTATTCTTCAGCAACAGATAGAGGTGGACCACCAAGATCACCAAACCCAAGCATCTTAGCACAATTCCATCCACTCCGTGCTTGAGCAGTTTTTTCCCATTGCTCCTTGCGCCTCTGATCTGGATCCTTGATTAAAGACATGAAAGCTGGATCCAAATATGAATCCAAATATGACGAGTTTCTGCAAGGATAATACTCATCTACTTAGATCATCAGATGAATATATATCTAGGGCAAGTAAAATTTCATGCCAACCTGAAGATAAGTTTATTGAATACATGAGCAAAGCAAAATGCACAAAAAAAAAAAAGTGACACAAACTGGACACAAGCACAAGCTGCACAGCACAACACATTTACTTTATTACATCACACACAAAATATGACAGAGATACAGCTTAGTTAGCATTCTGAAACTCTTCTTGCTTATAGGGAAAAAAAAATGGCCCAGCTATCCAACTCTTTCTTAATAAACTAAAAAAAAAAACACTTTTTCAAAGTTTGAAAACAGAGCCAACCTTTATGCAAGGGAAAAGTCAGCTAGTGCAAAACATCAAAGAATCCATCACATCATTGACATGCATATCCAGAAATTTAAATTTTACCGATAAGACCAAAAGTTAACCATATTTAGCCATCTAGCTTTTAAAATAAAATGACAACTCTTCTTTCTCAAAGGTGCCTTTTTTCTTTTTTAATTTCATCCACAGAAACCAAAAGATCAGAGGGACTAAACTTAACAAACGTTTATTTTCTCTGCCCACGTACAACATATATATTTCAAAAACGACTCAATTTTTAAAAACTCACAGCTAACATATTCTAGTCCAACAGCCAAAAGTAAAAGTTGGGCTACTTTTGGCTTTAAAGAGTAGATTTATTTCAAACACGATGCCTTATAAGCACCTAAACAACAAATAAAAGAGACTCAAGAGTCATCATTAAGACAAGGCACATCAGGCTTTTGCAGTTGAAACCTATTTTTAGAGTCTTATGTCAAATAAGTTGTTTCTGGTAATCCATTTCTCAGTGTACACTAAAACTACAACATTGAATAAAAATTTATAGACACAAGAATAGAATGTAAAATCTCATTCATCAAGAGAAAAAAAATTGTGGTAATGGTGAATATACAAGAATTCAAATATTACAGCATATGCAAATTAAGGTGAATATCTTATATTCTTATTTCTTACAGATACATACAAAGACAAGCATCACAGTTGGTAAGGAGGAACTGGAATGAAATTATGCTTCTTAGACTAAAAAAATACCAAGATATTCCAAAGCACTAGCTTATTATCTAGTTCATATCCCATTTAACACTAATTAGCCCAAATTTAGAAATAAACAAGAATAAAAATGCATTAAACTAAATTGAAAAATTGACCAAAGTAGCTAAAAAAAAAATATTGGAATGTTTAATTTTGTATTGCAGTAAATTTACCTTCGGACCAAGCCAACATCACTAACAGGAAGGTCAACTTCAGCTTGGGGAGGCTTTGAAACAGGTTTTTTGGGCAAAGGCTTTATTCTGATTTTACGTTCATCAATCACTGTCTCACCATTTTCATCCCCAACATCAGCAGGAAGCTTCGAGATGGCCACTTCCTCTTCACGCTTGTCTCGGGGGAAGTAAAGCGGTAGCAGCCTACATCGCAGAAAAGTAAATGGAAGAATGAAAAATTGTCATGATCCTAACAGAAGCATCATTATAATAGGAAGAAAAAAAACAGGCCCACATGTCAGTTTAAGTCATTGTACCATTTTATATGCAAGGAAATGGCACATTTTGCATCTCAAAGGCAGCGAAAAACAAATTATAGATTTACCTTTTATATATTTCTGTATCCGTTGAGGTGGTTGTACAAAAGACAACAGCTGTCATTTTATCCTTCTGTTTCTCAAGAAAACGCCGAACAGTCCCTGAACAAAAGAAAATGAAAGATCAACCGGGCAGCAGAGACTGATGTAATAGCATCAAAACACTGACATTATGATGAACACAAGCACTTGCACATGATTTAAATAGAAGAATAAATTAGTTCATTGTATGCATAGGCCATGAACTAATTTCATCCACAAAATATTAACTTTCCATTATAACTTAAAAGGGATGGACAATTACTTATCCCCAAAAATAGATTTCCAAGGAGTGAGGAAGCACTCCCTTGGCATATAAAGTATAGAGACCATGTGTGAGAAGTAAAGAAATAAGCGTAACATGTAGGAAAAAATCTCACTTATAGCTACATGTGCAGCTGGTTCACGTGGATAGTTTTTAGTCTCTGTATATATACAACCCATAGCAATGCTGCAAGTTTTGGATGTCAAATAGAAATTAGCTCCATGTTCCACAAATATATAAGATAAGCACAATAAAACCTTAAAAAATGAAAGAAATTATGTAACATTTATTATCAAACAAAATTATGTACAATCTATTATCAAACAACCTCTGAAGCCCATTTTCAATCAGAAGCTCAAGGCAAGATCGATAACAGTGACTCAAGGCATTCTCTGCAGCAGTATGATATTTCACTGCATACTTGGGACCAACTGTATGGATAACTCTCCTGCATAATATTGAGGGAAAAGAATTAGCTGCTTTAAGGATGAAAATGAAACCTCATAATTTAACGAATGGGACATAATTCGCACCAAATACTGCAGGAACATGTGAGGAAAAGAAATTATCACAAAATATAGGATGAAAATGCAATGGATGCAGATCTTATACTATGACAAACTCTCAAGAAATGTCAATTATGTAAGTTTTAGGTTAATACATCATATTCTCAAGCTAGAAACAATGTAAGACATTTCAAATGCTTGGAAAATCATGGATTTCTAATCCAACGTAGCTTAGATACCTCAATTGAAAGAATAAAAAAGCCAATAAAATGATGTGATTACCTGAACCTAGCTAAAAGCTAAACTTAAGAAAATAATTGGAAAAAAAAAACAAAAAATGTTAAAGCATTCTCAAAAAAAAAAAAAAAACATAACATTTTAGCACAGGAATAAAATGTGTGATGTCCACAGGATATAAGTTATCTGAGATTTGATTAAATAATATATTAGATTTTGATTGCAACAGTAGAATGCATTGATATACACACCTAGCAGGGAGGTCATATGCATTAGTAACTTTGGCCATTCCTGTTCGACATCCACCCTGTTGAGAAAAAAATTGCACATTACATCAGTTCCATTCTTGTCTTTGCATCTCTCTGAAGCACACCTTAACAATTAAACAAGCCTGCTTTACCAACTACAAGAGCTTTAAGCACATCTGATTCAACTCAAAACATGCATATCAAATTTATCTATTAAGAATATCATTGCTAATTACCTCTCTTACAACTGAGTACACAGGATTGAGATACATCAGCAAGAAAAAGGAAAAAAGAAAAGGAAAAAAAAGAAGTAACCCAAGACTAGGCCTTAACAATATTTCTTGTCAAAATAAGAATTTCAGAAAAAAAGTCGACAAAGAAGTGATGGCATACCAATGTGGCACATTCTTCTGCAAGACCAGGTCCAGCTGCTGCATGCAGACCAGGACTGCTGTGTGCTTCATCTAGGTTCTGCAAGCCATCAAATTTAAAGCATATAAGAGAAATATAAATCTCTTGTCCATTACTCTTATTAGTAACATTTTAACAACACAATTTCCATGGTAGATTTCTCAGTTGAAACTCAAAACAACTGTCACATATTTGAAATTTCTTGTTTGGACAAAAGGATTGAGTCTCACGGGCTTTAAATTGAACATATTGGGAATAGATAAACCAAAGATAATGAAAGGCTCAATAATTCATTTGCATAGAGAATAAATCGAAGTTTCATAGAACTTGTAAAAACAATAATTAAGAACTTAGAATGCTCTACTCCAATCAGAAGTAAAATTATCACAATCAATAGATGAAGTGCATCCAGTCAATGAAAAAAAAAAAGGACTTTGAAGAACATTACATCCTTGCTTATGCAACAGAAATTTGTAATATATTCTGCATGGAATGTGAAGCAAAAGAAGAGAGATTTACATGCCTTTACATTCTAAAATCAAGCTTCGCATTAAAACTTTTTCTAATAGAATCGATCAAATCACGGGCTTACATTTTATTGTTACAATTACAATAGTTACTGAACAAAAGCCTAATCATCACATGATATTTCAATCCAACAGCAAAAGTTGCAATTATTTCCTTGAATTTTACTTAGCACATTATATATACATGATCACAAATCACATATGCGATGAAGTGTAAACGCATCAATTATTTATTTCTAAATAGCATAATTTAATAGTAATCAAATAATACAAAAGTATATAACACTCACCTCATTCGTAGAATTAACAACAGCATCCACCTCAAGATTCCATGGGTTTCCCCTCCATAAGTATATCTTTGAGTTAATTTCATGATCAACAGGAAACCTTGAGGACAGCCCATTGCCACTACTCTCTCCCTCAGCAGGTGAAGTTAAAGGATCGGCAAAATATGAATTTGAAAATGATGGATCATCATTGTCATAACTAAATGATGATCTATTTTCTGTATCACTCCATCGTGGAACTTGATCCAAAGTCACAACAGACTCCCCGTTATCAGTAGGTAGCCCTCCCCTAGTCGTAGTGGCTGAAGGCACAGCCCAGTACATATTTCTACAACTGACAATCAGAATCTTTCCCCAATTGTTGGGTTGCTTTGTCCAATATTTTCACAACCAAAACACCAACAGTTTTGGAATGAAACTCTAATCACAGAACTAACCTGGAAAATAAAAAATTACATGAAACAAAGAACTCAAAAATTATCCTCACAGATGTATAGATTATCAAATTCCCATGAAAAAGGGCAGAAAAGAAAAATTATTGACCACAAGCAGTTTCCTGCTTAAATAATCATCAACAACTACTCAACAAATCCTGACATTCCCATTGATTTATAAGAAGTTAAATTCCCTAACCACCTCAAATAAAAATCACTAATTTCAACATTACATACTATGCAAAACATTACACAATTTCCAATCATCTCCCATTTAGTTATAGATAATTCTAGTTAAAATTTTAACAATAAACCAAGCCCACCATATTCACTTGATAAAAACAGCCAAAAATCCTCAATTCTGATCCAATTCCACAACCAATCAAGTCAAATAAGAGAAATTAAACAACAAGCAAAATCAAAATTCGAATTTAATTACCTTCAAATTTTTATTCTCATCAGCAACCAAACAGAAAGAGGCAATTATTCTATACCTTCAAACCCTAATCTAGGAAATTTGGCCAGAACCATCAAGAACGAAAAATTGACAAGGTGAAAATTGAAAACTAAAGAAGCCACCAAATCGGGGATTAGAAAACGTACCTGAAATTGGAGGATTTTAAAAAGGAAAAAAATTATGCTTTTATAGTATTTAGTTTGGTTGAAGAGAAGTATAATTGCTGGCTCGATGAGCTTGCAATTTGCGAAGCTCGGAGTCATTTGGCCAGAAACGAAGTTTTTTATTTTGTTTGTCTTTTTTGGGAGGATTAACTATAAATATCAGAAGGATCCCTCCAGCTTTCTTTTATTTTCATTTTAGACCACTTCTTTTATTTTATTTTTCAACTAGAGACATTTGTTCCTATAAAATAATTTCAATAAAGTTTTGTTTTAAAGAAAAATAATTTCAGTAAAGCTTAAGAAAACAGGCACCGAAAAGATGTCATACAAAATGATTCAACTTTTCCCTTATGCATAATTAAATTATAATGTAATTGAGTTGAGTTGAATTGATATAGTATCCAATTTAAACTTGATTTGGTTAAAAAAATTTGATTATGAAATCAATTGAAATTTTTTTAATTATTTAAAATTTAACTCGAAAAATATTTAAAACATTAGAATTCAATTCGATAAAATCTGAATAACTAAAAAAATTTTAATAAATAATATACACAATCTTATTATATTGGACTCAAATTCAATTCTATTAAATTTAAATATATTTAAATATTAAAAATATAAAAATAATTTATTAAATAATAAAAAAATAATTATTCAAATAAATTTGCTAGTCTTATAAATTGTGCATTGTATTATCAAATTTGATTCCCAAAATATTGGAAAATCAAATTCAATTAATTTGAAATTAAATTTGAATATTTTATAAGTGTAGCTGGAATTATTGGATTTATTGGTCTACACCTCTAATCAATTCTGAACACTTTTTGGACCTATCATGCACAATCATTACCACGTGAAATATAATAATACACATGGCAGGAGTGAGACCACTGCCCAATAAAATCAAGACAAGTGGCAATTTTTATTTCCTAAAATTCGGGGGAAAAAAAGAAAAGCAAACAATTCCTGGTCGCCATTTTCACCACTCATTCCATTTTTCTGCTCTTGAATTAAATCCTCCACCATAATCGGCTAAAGCGACAATGACAATGTAAGTGTCAACCAACGGGTTTTTACTTAATTTCAACAATTTCCACTTTTTCGAAGAAGTGGATTTTTTTTTTTTTCTTATCAAATTCGCTCAAATTATATTTATTTTATTTTAAAACTCTTTATTTTTTTTTACCTAATATTAAATTTCTTATTAAAAATAATATTTTTTTATGTAAATTAATATGTTCATAATATTATTTATATCACATTATTTATGATTTTCTTGTTAGGGTTTATATGAAATAAATGTTGAAAAAATTGTAATTATTAGTTATTTTAAAAAAATAATTTAAATAGATCTCACAACAAGATTTTGTGAAAATAACCTGGATATGGTTCATTAATATAAATACTATGAATTAATGTATTCATATAATCAATATAATAAATATGTAAATAGAAATTAAAATTCAAAATAAATTCATTACTAAAGAGAAATGACATGTCAATGTGACACGATCGTATCAATGTCACCAACATTGTTTTGGTGCAGGCGCAATAGAAGATCACGAGTTGTGTCCAACATGCCTATGTTGATGTGACATAACATAGTGATAGTAAGTTTTAAGCTTTGATGTGACACGCCAGCATCAATTTGACGCGACCATGTCAAAACAATACGACTGTGTCACATTGACACATCTCATTAGCAATAAATTTATTTTGAATTTCAATTTTTATTTATACATTCACCATTTTGATTATATGAATTATTATTCTTATGTTAAGGTGCATATATCTAAATTATTCTTACAAAATTAAGTTGTAGAATTCATCCGAATTTCTTTTTCAAAATAGTCCATTGATTACGAGATTTTCCAACAACAAATTTCTCAATTCTCATTTTTATCATCATTTGTTGTACCAAACATGTGTACTAGTAAACAGCCAAACATGCAATTCACAACTGAGTTACGTTTATGTATTAGTAATTTAAGTATTGAATACTATAATTCAAAATTGGTGTATGTTAAATAGAAAATAAATTTTTAATTTTTCACTACATTTATATATTAGATGCATGAGAGAAGCAAAGCAATAGAAGCAACAAAAGGAAGAGACATGTGGATTATAATCAATGGAGAAGAAATCTTGGGTTTTTTGTTATTCAACCATTGGTCTAAGGTTTTGGGCAAACTAGAATCTAAAAATTTGTGGATTAGGATCAATTAATTACTGTATTACACAGATAATTCTCTTCTAATTCATGATTAATGCACGATTTTGCACATCCAATTTTGAAGGAGTTCCCTAAGTGAATTCTCACAAGAACCACCTTCAAGAACAGCCTTTCTTGCTTCCTCCCTAATTTGGGCAGCTTGGATTTTCAACTCTTCCTTCCCCATAATTTCTTTAATTCTCTCCGCAATCTCCTCTGCTTTCACCACCATCTCTCCAACCCATCCCCAATTTTTGTTACAGAGACCCAACCCACTCTTTTCCACCACCTCTGCGTTTATCTTTTGGTCTCCTTTTCCTGGCCATGCCAGCAAACGCACCCCACAACATGCAGCCTCCACCACCGAATTCCAACCACAGTGGCTCACGAACACACCCACCGCCTTATGCCCAAGTATCTCTGCTTGATTCACAAATTCCTTCACCACTAAACCTTTCTCCTTCATCTTCTCCATCAGTTCTTCACCCACTACGCTCTTCAAGCTTTCTTCATCTTCCTTGTCGACTTCCTTGTCCTTGACCACCCACAAAAATGGAAACCCACTTCTTAGTAATCCATCTCCCATCTCTTTTATCTGCTCTCTGCTCGTGGCTGCCTTGCTTCCAAAACTAACGTACACTACTGATCCTGGTGATTGATTATCAAGCCATTTCATTATTGAACTTTCTCTTCCCCTCTCAAATTCACACGGCCCCAGTCCCACTGTAAACAATGGCGGCAATTGATCTATTACTTTGCCAGTCCTGAGTAAATTCAGTGTGTCTGCTTCTAATCTGTCAAACGTGTTTATCAAGACTCCGTCTAAGTGTTTGATCTTTTGCCCATCTTCCACGAATATGGAACTGAATAGACTATCTGGAACAAGTAGCAAAGGAGGAATGATCGATTTGGGTATTGATAAACCACTTGGAATTTCTATAATATCACTATCTGGGTCAGATTTAGAGGAAGCTACGGGGTAGTAGGCAAAGAGAGAGAACATTCTGGCACTGGAAGTGAAAAGAACATAGATAGGGAGATTGAAGTTTTGAGCAACAGGGATGACAGATGAAATCAAAGTGACATCAGAGACGAGAACAATAGGAGACGGAGAAAGCGAAGCGAGAAGCGGGGGGAGAAGACGAAATACAGAACGACGAGCAGCTTCCCATTGGAGCATAAAAGGATCGTCGGATTTGGAATGATTAGGATCACAAGGAAGGAGATGAAACTGCTTCTCCTGGACCTGAGGAAAAGCTGAGAAGAAAAGAGAGATGAGTTGAGACTCAGCAAGTGAAACAATTGGGTGGCAGGTGATAAGGGTTACTCGACAATGATGATGGACGAGCGATGCAGCAAGACGAAGGAAGGGCATAAGATGACCCATACCAGAGCTAACCAGGAGAGCCACATGAATATTTGCCATAGTCGGCTCTGATGCAACTTATTCAGGAGGCGAAAGCTTGATTGACCAAAGATGAGGAATGCCTTTTGATTCTTTCTCAACTCTCATAAAATTGTAGATGGGATTGTCCCAACCTCGGCTCTTTCATCCATTTATTGTCAATCCAACTTCGAATAAATGGCCCCAACTTATCTAATGGCAAATTAAAAATGAAGCGAGTGAAATTAAATTAATTGAAACCACGTCAAAAACATTTTTATGTTGCATATTAAAATTTAGAGAGAACATTATAAGTTCTGACATTAATCCACCGCTTTATTTACCTACCAACAACTTCTTGTTGGGCTTATGACTCGTAGTAGCCTTGAGATCTTCCCATGTGTTCCACCCAAAAAAATACAGAAGATAGCATGCAGCACTTTAGTAACTTGTGTATTCTATCGGTGACACTCGAAGAGCCAAATCAACTGCCATTCCAAGGGGGAAAATTGGGGAAATGAATGTAGCCAAATCAACTACCATTCCCACGGGGAAAATTGAGGAAATGAGTCTATAGGGGTGCACCAACTGTCCTCCAAACTGTCTTCCATATCGTTTTCAATTTTCTATGCAACATGGGAAACAAATAAAATATTATGTAACAAACTGCTGACATAGGAAATACAGGATTATGACCACAAACATCAGCTCTCCTCCACCAAACACCATATCTAATTCCTCCGCTTGACCTACACTGATTATCCAACTGCTGGACTACTTATCCCTCTAACCTTTTGTGAAGTTCAGAACTCATCCTTCAAGCATAGCCTTGGCTGCATCTATTAGCGTTGCCCTAAAGTCTTCAGATGATCGACCAAGCACAGTGTACCCTTCCTTGTCTTCCACATCCACGTCTGCTCCATGTCTTATCAGGAGGAGGGCAACCTAGCAACACAAATCAATATTAGCATCACTCAATTGAAACTCAACATCAGACATCATACTCATACTAGCAAAGTTTTATTGGCATTTTTCACAATAAACAAGCAACCGTAATATCATCAATTAATGAAGTCACCCATACAAATTAATTGCTCAAGTCAAGCTCAAACTGAGTAAATCACCACCATCAGGGGAGACACCAAGGCCTCTTTGTAAATTTTCTCCCTTTCTTTGTTCCTTCTCTTGGGAATGAGGATGGGAGTTTCAAATCCATAATTGCATGTACAATTATTACTTCAGCTGTTATATGACAAAAGGGAGTAGAACTATTCTTCACTCCATGAAGAACAAAGTTTATTTGAGCTCTTAAAGACTAGAATTAACTTCACCCATGGTTTTAATTGATATTTCAGCCTCTATGTTAGCATTTCAATTTTTTCTTTTCATACAAATTTTTGATCTGTTAAAATATAATAAGAAACTAATCAGCAATATGGCACGTTTAACACAGTCAAGAACTTATCCAACATAGTCTAATCTAAAACACTTGTCACAAAAAATATATGTGCAGATCGCAAACAAATGAATCCTGAGGTATAATTCACTTAAGGGCCATAGTGAGTTGCAGAATGAACACTCAGAAAGAAAACAAACATCTTTTTGAAGTTCTTTTTTTTTTCCCAATTATTTTTCCCAAGTTATATCTGAGCAAACTTGCCTCTTTGTTATGGCAAATGACCGCATGCATGAGAGGAGTTTGACCAGCTTTATCAGTAGCATCAATTTCATCTCCTTCCTCAATTAAGAGTTCACACACCTCGGAGTTCCCTGTGCTAGCTGCTCGATGCAATGGAGTACAACCAACCTGAATGTATATAAAATAATTGTGTCAAATAACTGAAAATTTAAAAGGTAAGTCTGTGTGATTTTAAATCCACTTAAAAAGAAAATGGGTGATTTGAAACTGCATTAGGAATTAAGATCGAGGCAAAGTTACTAATACAGGATAAAGTAAAACAGAGTGAAGTTACAAGCCTTGTCCTTCAAATTGATCCTTGCACCGTGTGATATCAAAAGTTCAGCAATCTTCAACCATCCTTTGCTCGCAGCATAGTGAAGAGCAGTACGACCACCGTCATTTTTCACATCAACATCAGCTCCTAAGAGAAAAATTTCATGATTTCTTTAAATGAACAAAGCAGAGATAAATGTGAGAAACTTATGTTGCAGTTTCTAAAATTCAACATAAAGAAAAATAAAACAGACACACATTGACATTCCAATTGCAACGAAACAAATAACCTTTTTAATACTAACTGAATCATCCAAAACTTTTAACATAGTTTGATGATAAATTTTAAATGAAAAACTCCTCAATAATTTTAAAAAAAAATTCAGATACTGCAGAAGTTGTACAGGAAATTCAACCAATAAGCGCATCGCATTTATTAGGTGCATCCAGTTTAACAAATCCAATTGCCTGATTTTACAAGTAGTAAAGCCTTAATCTTTGGTATAACATCAACAACGTGCAGCGGAACACTGGAAACTCCTTACCTCTGCTTAACAGAATTTCCATGATTTCCAGATTGCCAGTGCTGGCTGCAGAGTGAAGTGGTGCCCAACCTTCTTCATCCTTTCCATTTACCACGCTTTTTGATTCATCCACATTGGACAGTATTTTCACTACCTAGACACTCAAAATTCAGATATACTAAAATCGCAAAATGTTGAATCAAGGATAATCTTAACAATCATTTTGGGCTTAAGCAAGTGCAAAACACCTCGAGGTGACCGGACGAGGCGGCTACGTGGAGGAGAGAGCGACCGTCGTCGTTCTGGAGGGAAAGCGCTTTAGAGAGGTGTCCCGGTGAAAGAGACCTGAATATCAAAGAATCGCCAGTCTCCGCCGCCTTGAAAAGGTCTTTATCTTTGATCTGGTGCTCTGGTTGCTCTGGGGGATCAATCTCCATGCCGATTTTGGGATTCAACGGACGATTGTGAAGTTGATGGGTTTTTGGAGCTCCGATATTCCATTCTTTCGGTGTATTTATCTATGTTTTCAGACCGGTCCGGTAAATTAACTGCAAAAGACAGAAAATTAAAGATTAGAAATTGAATTGGAATTGAATCGATAATGAACTGACTAAAATAAAATTTTATTAAAATATAATATTTAATATGTTTATATATAATAAAATACAAAAAGAAATTAATATATTTTTTAATATAAATATATTCAAAATTTTAAAATTATTAATTTAAATTAATATATAATAATATTCAAATGTGTTCTTAAATATAATGATGTATACATTTTAATTATTATTTAAATTAATAAAATTTCTATATTTATTTTTTTAAAATCAATTTCAAAGTTCCACTTTTAATTTTCAATTGGAATGATGCACTTAAGAAAACAATCAATTTCAATTATTCACCAATAATTTTCAAAATCATAACATTATAATTCCATAACTTAATTAGAATTCTATAAGAAAAAGATGCTAAGACAATCCTAACATACAAATAAAAAAAATAGTATTTAATTCAAAAATATCAATGTAAAAAATAAAAATATAACAAACTACAATCAATTTTTTTAAAATCTAAAGTACAATATTCAAAAGAAAACTGCTAAAACAAATAAAATAAAACAATTGGAAATGTAAAATTGTTGAACGATGATAAAAGAACAAAGAAAGAATGAATATATACCTGTTCAAACTCGAAGTATTTATAATATATATAATTGGATTTCTCATATTATAAATAATTATTATTTGTGAGTGTGTATAAAAGAAAAATTCATAGATGAAATTAATAAAAAAAAAAATGACTTGAATGGTATTCTTGATCCTAAAAATTAGGAGAGATTTTGGATTCGAATTTTCTCACAATCTATAGATAAGAATTTAATATATTTGTAATATATATTAGAAAATAGCTACTCTCGGTTATGTAGTTAACAGGCTATTGTATGACCGAAAAAATTGATAGATGTGATCGGTAAAGAGGGATGCCCCAAAGGGGTGGCCTGAGAACACAAACTGGGATTAACGTAGGCAAAGCTAATCAGTCTGTGTTCTCAGGAGCCACTCCTTTGGGGTACTACACCATCTGTTTTATCAAACTGAGTTTTAATGTCGTTGAAATCATATGCCATTTTATATACAATATTACATTAATAAAAAAAAATCATGTCATTATGTGCACATTTTGCTAACATTTCTATATGATGTTGTCATCATCACTACACCCACAAACCCAGCTATGATCCTTCTTATTCTCAAATTGATTTAATAAATTTTTTTATTCAACTTGAAACTTTCATAAAAAAAATACAATTTAATATTGGTTTTTATATAATTTTATTATATATATATATATAACACAGTTACCTATCGTAATTGAATTAGATTTCTAATTAATGAACTATTAATAAATTAAATTATTAAATAATAAAATTAACTCAACTAACTAATAAAATTATATTGATTTTTCAGTAAATTTATTTGTTTCCTCTGTTCTTACTTTTATTTATAAATATGGTGTGATTATGATGTAATTATGCATATACAATGTGATACTAATTAATAAAAATTAAAAAAAAAAAAAGTAAAAAATCGAGATGAACTCAGATAAACCAGTAGAACCACAACCCATCTCTATTTAATTACAAAAACATACGAATACGCAAATGGGTTTCAATTGTTCAAAATTAACTAGTATAATTTCAAACTCCAAATCACTCACACTTCCCTTGTAGTTTTTTTTTTTGTCAGTTCTTCTATAATCTACGGGTATAATTTTATATATTAGTTATATGTTATCTTATATATTAGTTATATGTTATTGTAGAGTCTGATGCACAAGGAGTAGTTGCTGCAATCGGTTCACAAGGGGCAGTAGATGGTTGTTCAGAATTTTCGGATTTAGTGCAAGATTGCAGGTCTCTTCTTGTATTGCTCAGTTTAGGCTGAATTCTGTTAGAAGGCAAGCTAATAATGTTGCCCATGCTTTAGCTAAAGTGTCTTTTAATCATATTTTTCCTACTGTGTGGCATATGATCCCGGACTTTTTTTGTTTTTTTTGGTAGCTAAGACGTTTCGATCCCGAGTCTTTTGAGGGAGAAGTACTTTCACTTCACCGCTACGATAAACGTCCTAGGCATATGGTCCCCAACTCTGTTGGACCTTTGCTTCCGATTCATCTTAATGAAGTTGGGTTCTAATTCGATATATATATAATATAGTTACAAATTAGAATTCTAATTAATTAATTATTAATATGTATATTTATTAATACATTAAATTATTAAATAATAAAATTAATTCAACTAATTAATGTAATTAAACTAACTTTTTGGTAAATTCGTCTGTCATCTACTTATTTCCACTTTTGTATATAGTATGATTTAAAAATTTTATACTATTTAATAACTTTAAACTTTTTATAATTTTTAATTTTTAACAGTGATATTCTCTCTTCAAATTTGAGAATAATAAAGAACTATTTGCTAATATTTTATTATTATTTTTTTTAATATAATTGTATGAATAAAAAATTTATATTAATTTTGAGAAAATTATATAAATACAAAATTTAGAATAGGGAATTTTTAAGACAAATTAAAAATTAAAATTGGAAGTTAAGCTAAGCTTGAGGAGTAGAGTATCGGGAAAAGCTAAGAATTAACTCCACCAGCGTCACTCCTCCCATTCCTCTTCCGCCACCACTTTAGTGTTGACAGCGGAAAATATATTTGGATTAAAGAGAGCTTTAGGTCTCGGTTAAAATTATAGATTTCAAATTTTTTTAATTTTACCGAAATATGCAATCAAATATTGCATGATATGAAAATATATTTTTCATGTTAATTTTGATAATTTATCTATAACTTTTAGCAAAATATATTTTGTAACATTTATGGATAATATCCATTTTGCGAAGATCATTCCATGATTTTTTAAGAACAAAATGGAAAATAAAAGAATTAAGACAAACTTTTTATTACCGAGTTCACCAAAGTGCAAACCAAGTAAAAAGATCAAAAGTTTTAGTTGCGTTGATGAAATTCTTTTGCTAGCCCCAAATATATTATCACAAATATCTCTTTCTTGCAAATTTATCAGCCACTAACACTTTAGTAGTTTTTTTTTAATATTTTTTTCCAATACTCATACCATATAGGAGAGAAAAATTTTGAAATAAAAACAAATTTTTGCTTAGAGGAAACTTTGGGACGAAGCCGAAGAAGATTATTAACAAGAAGAAGAAGAATGAGATTAAGATTAAAGAAGATGAGAGACACAAAAATGGCCGAAGGGCCAAAGAAACAATTTCAACCTCATTAAATGAGGTTTATAGGCGAAAAAAAATGACTTTTTCTCTTTTTTTTTTTTAAATTTTAATTTATAATATAATGATGTAGCAACAATTGCATAACTCATTTTCTAGCTATCACCATTAATTATAAAATCAATTTTCTCTTTTAGTATTTGTGGTAATTATTTTAATATACCATTATAATTAATTTAATTAACAACTTAATTAAATTATAATAATTTTAATTAACACTTTAATTAAAATTATAAATAAGAGAAATGGTTAAAATTGATCAACATTAATTTTAAATAAAAAATATAAGTAATCATTTCTAATTTAATTCTTAATTAAATTACTCCTCACATCTATATATGAACTAAACAAATAATTTAATTTGAGTGTAACTTATAAGGTTAATAATTTTATCAGAACAGAAATATACAATTTATGAATTCCTCGTATATCTAGATACATTAAGTATCCTTCTGGAATTCTTCTTTTAATTATCGATAAAACTTCAAATATTAATTTGACCTCTAAATTATAATATTAAGTCATCTCGTTATGATCCCAATATTGATTAAGGTTACAGCATGTCAAACCCTATTAGTCAATATACTAATGAGTGATAATTTGCATTCTGATTAAAATAAGACTTATCATTATTAATCTAATTAATAATTCAATCTTACATTAAATAAGTCATATTTCTCATGGTTAGAAATTTATTTTATCAGAACCAAAATACCAACTCCATTAGGATCTTGTCCTGGTGTTACAAGATAACGAGTCCTACTATTGATAATCTCATGTCTCACTATATCACTAACTGTGGTAACTACGACAGCTACGCATGAAAGGACAGTTTTGACACCTCAAGTCAAAGGATTTCGAGTCATATAAGACTCATATATTATGACCAAGATAATAATTATTGACGTCTAGTACTATCTGTACAGTTATTATTAAGCATCATTGTCTGGTACCTTTAACTCTTTAAGAACCCACTAGTTTATTTAGATATCATTATATCATGGAGAATGAGATTCCTCCTCAAAATAAACCATGTGATAACCTAGAGGTTCAATGAATGTCCAATTCATTGTCCTATACCAGTTATGAATATTTTTAAGATTATATTTTACTAGAGATATTTATCTCATTATTATCAACAATTTGATAATAAATTCTCTGTAAATAATCAAATGGTCATATATTTTATAGTATATTTAACTATTGCATTCATAATATAATCAACAACTTGAATATTTATTTATTATGAATGTGAAATATACATGTATCCATTATGGTATAATATTTAATATATAAAAAACAGTGAATGCAATAGGACATACACACCACTGATAACAAATTCGCACTTGCACTAGTGTCATTCACTACAGTATCTAAGACATATCTTCTGAAGATGGTGGTCTAACTGTGTCTATGTCATAGGCTTCGTGAATGGATCAGCTGCATTGTCAGTTGATGGAACTTTCTGCACCGAGATATCACATCGCCCAACTATTTCTCTACTTAAATGATAACGTCTAAGCACATGTTTGAAGTTCTTGTGAGACCTTGGTTCCCTAGATTGTGCTATAACCCCATTATTGTCACAATACAAAGGAATGTGACTCTGAATAAATGGAACTATATCTAAATCCATTAGGAAGTTCTTCAACCACACGGCTTCTTTGGCGACATCTGATGCTGCTATATATTCAGGCTCTGTAGTAGAATCAACAATAGTATTTTGCTTGAAACTTTTTCATACTACTGCTACACCATTCAGGATGAACACATACCCTGATGTGAACTTTAATTCATCCTTATCTGATTGAAAATCAGAATCTGTGTATCCAACCATACTCAGATTGTCTCCTCCATAAGTCAAGAACAAATCTTTAGTCCTTCTCAAGTACTTAAAGATTGCCTTAATTGCTGTCCAGTGGCCTTCACCTGGATCAGACTGATACCTGCTAGTCAAGCTAACAGCAAAGGTTATGTCTAGTCTAGTACACAACATAGCATACATTAGACTGCTTATGGCTGAAGTATACGGTATGCCAGCCATTCGTGCTCTTTCTTCAGGAGTTTTTGGACTCATCTCCTTAGAAAGATGTAATCCATGCCTTATAGGTATTAATTCTCTTTTGGAATTTTCCATCCCAAACCTTTTTAGGATCTTTTCCAAATAGAGGGCTTGGGACAGCCCTAACATTCTCTTAACCCTATCTTTATATAGCTTAGTACCAAGAATATAGGATGCTTCTCCCAAGTCTTTCATGGAGAAGGTGGATGATAACCAGACCTTTATGTCAGTTAGAAAACCAATATCATTACTCATGATCAGAATATCATCAACATACAAGACTAAGAAAGCAATCTTGTTCCCACTAACTTTCTTGTACACACAAGCCTCATTAGGATTTTGAATAAAGTCATAACTCTTTATGGCTTCATCAAAACCCTTGTTCCAGCTATTTGAAGCTTGCTTAAGACTATAAATGGATCTCTTAAGCTTGCACAATTTAGAACTATCTTTAAAATTAAATCCTTTAGGTTGTTCCATATACATTTCTTCTTTAAGAAATCCATTGAGAAAAGCAGTTTTAACATCCATCTGTCATGTCTCATAATCATAGTATGCTACAATAGCTAAAAGTATTCTAATACTTTTAAGCATGGCTACAGGAGAGAATGTATCTTCATAGTCAATCCATTCCCATTAGCGATACTCTTTCGCTACAAGCCTAGCTTTATAAGTATCAACATTCCTTTCAAAATCTAGTTTGCATTTATAAACTCATTTACAACCTATTAGAACTATTCTTTCAGGTGGGTCTATAAGTTTCCAAACGTGATTCTAGTACATGGAATCTATCTCAGCTTGTATTACTTCTTGCCATTTAAGAGTATTTATGTCAGACATTACATCCTCATAAGTGACAGGATCTTCTGGTTGATCATTACTACCAAATATGAACAACTCTTGGTTATGTTCAATAGTAAATCTATATCATCTAGGAGGATGTGAAGCTCTTTCAGACCTTTTAGGAGCTGTGATATCCTTTGTCATATTAGGCTCAATTGGCTTATCAATCTCTATTGGTTCAACTATTTGGATTTATTTTTCAGATGACTCTTCATCAAAAACAATATGTCTGGCTTTGCCTCATTCTTTAAGAAACTATTTCTGAAGAAAAATGGCATATCTACTCACAACAACAATTTGTTCATCAAGTAGATAGAAATACTATCCCAAATTATTTCTAGCAGCAGCATATCTAATAAATCGACCTTTAGTGGACCGTTTCTCTAACTTATCTATGTTTTGCCTTTTTATATAGGCAGGACAACCTCATATTTTAAAATGAAATAATATAGGAGTTTTACCAGTCCATATCTCATATGGAGTAGTATTCACAAATTTAGAAGGAACTCTGTTAAGAATGTATAATGCTGTTTCCAAAGTATATCCCCAAAAGGAGATAGGTAAGTCAATATAACTCATCATACTACGTACCATGTCTAACAAAGTACGATTTCTCCTTTCACTCACATCATTTAATTGAGGTGTGCCTCGTGGAGTAAATTGTATGACAATTCCATTTTCTTTGAGATAATCATTAAATTCAGTACTTAAATATTCACCACCTTAATCCGATCGAAGTGTTATAATATTCTTTCCTAATTTATTTTCAATTTTGGCCTTATACTCTTTGAACTTTTCAAAGACTTCAGATATTCTCTTCTATTATATGTGCTAATTATTTTAATATACCACTATAATTAATTTAATTAACAACTTAATTAAATTATAATAATTTTAATTAACACTTTAATTAAAAGTATAAGTAAGAGAAATTGTTAAAATTAATCAACATTAATTTTAACTCAAAAATATAAATGATCATTTCTAATTTAATTCTCAATTAAATTACTCCCAACATCTATATATGGACTAAACAAATAATTTAATTTAAGTGTGACTTATAAAATCAATAATTTTATCGGAACGGAAATAATATTAACTCATTAATATTATATCGGATACAATTTACGAATTCTTCATATACCTGGATACATTAAGTATCCTTCCAGAATTCTCCTTTTAATTACCAATAAAATTTCAAATATTAATTTGACCTCTAAATCATAATATTAAGTCCTCTCATTATGATCCTGATATTAATTAGGGTCACAGCGTGTCAAACCTTATTAGTCAATATACTAATGATTGATAATTTACGTTCTGATTAAAATAAGACTTATTACTATTAATCTAATTAATAATTCAATCTTATATTGAATAAGTCATATTTCTCCTGGCCATGAATTTATTTTATCAGAACCAAAATATCAATTCCATTAGGATCTTGCCCTGGTGTTATAGGGTAACGAGTCATACTATTGGTAATTTTATGTCTCACTACATGAATAACTGTGGTAACTACGAACCGGATTATCAAGCACGAATAGTCCAATACAAGGCAATAGCACCTTCACAGCTACCCGTAAAATGACAGTCTTGACACCTCAAGTCAAAAGATTTTGAGTCATATAAGACTTATATATTATGACCAAGATAATAATTATTGACGTATATCACTATCTGTACAGTTATTATTAAGCGTCACTGTCTGGTACTTTTAACTCTTTAAGAACCCACTAGTTTATTTAGATATCATTATATTATGGAGAATAAGATTCCTCCTCAAAATAAATCATGTGATAACCTAGAGGTTCAATGAATGTCCAATTCATTGTTCTATACCGGTTATGAATATTCAATAAAATATGGCGGTATATTTCATAATATATTTAACTATTGCATACATAATATAATCAATAACTTGAATATTTATTTATTATGAATATGAAATATACATGTGTCCATTGTGGTATAGTATTTAATATATAAAAAGCAGTGAATGTGTTACAACTTACACACCACTGATAACATTCGGGCCACTCAGCCGCTGCCACCACAAACACCTCCTTACATTCAAGCAGTGCCGATGGACATTCTGGAGGTGGGTATGCTGATTAGTGGAAAATGGTTGAAGGGTTCTTGAAGAAACACTTATTTTTTTGCTGCTATATATATTCTCCCCATTTGTGTTTCTTAATCTATTGAGTAGTCTTTAATGTGAACTTATACCTTCCCATATCTTGTATGTTCTGCTGAATCTACTAATATTCTTGTATTCAATGATGCATTAACTAGGCGTTTGTGACTAGCAAAATGTCATCTTCTGGTCAGTTTATACTTTGATTTAACCAGGATTAATGGATTATCATCCAAATTTTTATGTTTTTTATTGAAAAAAAATTAAAAAAATACTATTGGAATTGATTGGTATTCCAGCTTTTTGTTCTTTGCAAATTCCCACTTTGTGAATTTTCAGTTATGTACACATTATGATCACTTATTTTGATCTCAAACAGATTTATGGAAGAATTTACATACATTACAGAATTAAATTTCAGGGTGTAAGATTGTATAGGTTTATTCAGAAGCATAAACATGTACTAGGAAGTTTTCCTGTTTTCCTGAAGTTATTTGACTTTTCTTTTGCCTTCAACTCTTCTTGTTTTCGCCTTTCCCTTGCTTTTGATTTTGCTCCTTCAGCAATCTGATTGATATCTTCTATCTCACTTCGAAATTTCTCCAGTGATTTTAGCCTTTTCCTCTCCAATTCACTCTGCGGAAACAGCAAATTAGTAGTTTATGATATCAGTTTCTACAATTCTGTTGGATTTGGATATTACTGAAAGTTAAATTAAATGAAGCAAACCTCTGCTTTGTCCAGCCTACGCCTTGATTTCGACTTCTTCTCATTCTCCCAGGAAAGTATTCTGGCCTCCACTTCGTCATTCCTGAAAATTTTCAGCATAATTTACCATAAGAACATCACAAAGAAGTCGCCTTTTTTCCAAAATGAGGTACCTCTTTTTGATCTTTGCTAGCTCAGCACTTTCCCAAGCATCTGCTTCTGTACCTCCTAATACATTTCCAGGCTTTGTCGAAGCCTGCCTGTCAATTTGAGCTGGTGAAATTGGCGGTTTATATGGGGTGGATAGATCGGATTTTGGCATAGTGATTTCAGGTTGTTTAACAGGCATATCAGTCTTCAGCTTTAGACTCTCGGGTTGTTTCCCATCTCTCGCATTCAATTGCTCATCTGAAAAAGTTGGAACCTTTTTTGCTTTGGAAACAGGCTTATCAGTGAGAGTCGGAGTTCTTTTTGCTGATGGAGAAGGACCAACAACCTTCACTGGAGTTTTTTCATGCGAAGCAGCAGTTTCCATCACTTCTTCGATTTCTGATTTTCTCATTGAATCTTTACCTGTCATTCGATTATAAATCCCTTTATGTTAACAATACGAACACAACTAGAAGTATTTTTTTTTAATCATAAATAATATTATGATCCTAATCTTCACCTGAAATCTGTCTAGAAGGGCTTGACATTGTTGTATCATCTTTTCTGCTTTTGATTCGGGTCGAAGAACCTCGATCAGGTTCAGGACTTAAAACCGTAGTGTCTTCCTTTCTGCTCTTGGTTCGACTCAGAGAAGGTTCAAGGCCTAAGTTTTTCTTTTCTGGAATTCTTGAATCTGTCATTGATGTAATTGCATACGCAGCAGCTGCCACTGCAACCGCTTGCTCTATTTCACTTAAATCATAATCTTGATTCATTTGCCAAGATATCTGTCTGCGAAACCAGTTCTGCGGTCTCTTCTTTTCTGAAAAATCCATTATCATAACGACAACACTTACTTAGACCTGATCCATGACCAAATTGATGCAAACTCAGGAGAGAAAATTATAAGATTCTGAAAAATTACCTTCTTTAAAAGATGGAGTTTTCTGGGGCAGTAGCCTTCTTTCTCTGCTGCTGCCAGGCCTATCTGCAGGTTGTTGGCCGGCAAATCTCACCCTAATAACAAGAGTGATTAGTACTATAATGATGACAGGCTGGTGGCTATTTAAGATCATAAAACAAATTGCCGCATTCTCAATTACCTGCTTGATTGCTTGATCAAATAGTCCATTGCTTGAGCAAATACCAAATCTGAATTGCAAATAACTTGCTGAACAATTGCCCTGAATCCATAGACAATCTGTTTATTTGAAGAGGAAGCCTATGCCTAGCTAGGAAAAGAGAAGGTTTGTTATAGTTGGTTATAGGCTGAGACTAAGGATAGGGTGCAAGCAAAGCTGAATATTCTTTGCATGAAAAGCCTGGTTTAGATTTCAAAGGCCTCCTTTGTTAAGCAAAGTATTCTTTTCTCTCTGTATCTTTTGGGTCTTCAATTCTTGATGGTTATTCAAAGTATTCTTTTCTCTGTATCTTTTGGGTCTTCAATTCTTGATGATTATTCATCTTTAATATATAAAAAAATTGTTAACTTTTAGGTTTATATATTCATAATTGGGAAAAAAATCTTGTTTGTAAGTACGAAATTTTATAAAAGACAATACCAAGAAAAAAAAAAAAAAGGAATCTTGAGAAAATTATTAACCAAAAAAAAAAAGCTCTTAAAGAATTGGAGTACTAGACCAAACACTAGGAAGAAAGAAAAATTAACTAAAAAAACAAAAAACCTATAAATGAACTACCCTTTTTTCTAAAGAAAAAGGCTAATTAATCAAACTAAGCACAGGCAGGAGCCTTGAAATCTCTAATGGTAACATAAACCACAGAGTCAGGAGCAACAGCAATAGGCAAATAAGGATCAACAAGCATTGGATTCATGACTGGAATGTCTAGTGAACTTGTAAGCTTCAATGGACTTCCATTCAATAGCATCACATCACTTTGAATATTGCCATGCTCTGGTGTCAAATGGTATTCTTCTCTTTGCACTAATCCACCATTGTAGTACCCATTTCCATACACAGCATTCCCATTGTAATTGCTTGAGAATACATTATCATCATTAACCACAGTAATTGTGTAGGTTGTTTGGTTTGACATGTTTATTAGTAGTAGTGCAATCCCAGGCTGCAAATCAAAATTCATCATTAGTTTTCTAATCAAAATTACTAATCAAGCTTAAATTAAGCATATCTAACATTCAATAGAAACATACTGACGTGAAAGTTTAGTTCATATAAGCATATTTAAACGTAAAAAAAAAAAAAAGATACAAACAAATTGACCCACAAATTAAAATGGACTAAATATGCTTTTAACATTATTATAATTGCATAAAATTACCTTGCTTTTAGAGCAATGGCAATATGTTCTTAAGAAAGGAGTAGCACTGTGAGTGGTAGCCAACACTTCCTTCCCCATCAGGCGATGCCACAGAAGTGCACTATAACAAACAATGCAATCATATTAAGATACAGAAACAAATTGATGGGAAAAAGTAAATAAGAAAAATGAGATATAGACCTGTAATAATCTGGGTTTGGTATGAATGAAGTAGTATTAAGGAGAGCATAATTTCCACCAATCAAGGCTTGTCTGCAATAAACCTTATGGTCGAATGTTGCTGTCATACCCAATTGGTCCAAGTACCTATTTCCCACATACCAATTTAATTTTATGTTATAGTGTGACCCCTTTAGATTATAATTTGAAAGAAATTAATTAGTAGGAAATTAGGGCAAACCAAAATCCATTAGCAAAGGTATGAGAAACATCCTTGCCACCGCTATTGTAAGCACCACCAGACTCTCCAACCCAAGCACCTGACCATGGTGCAAATCTTTTAACACTGTTCGAAACATCTCTGAATGTTTGTACTATTTGTTCCAAGAAATATGGATCCTGAACCTTATGAATCAGGTTTTTATCCACACCTGCATATACATATTCAATTATTTATTAATTGTAATAATATAATAATAAAATAATAAAAAATTAAAATCAAGAAAAGAATATATACCTGGGCCAAGATTGTAGAGATGGTGGGTTACACCATCAACAACATTTGGTCCAGTGACCTGAAGAAAGGTATTGAACCATTTCTCATCATAAAACCCAGCTGGCCCCAATACTTTTGGTCTTGAATTTGGGTCTTGATGTAATTCATCCACTAGTTTCCTAAGTGCAATCATATCTTTTCCATAATCTACTGCTTCCAGTCTTGCTGATACTCCTTCTCCACATAGCTCATTCCCTAATCACACACAATTAGATTAATAATGATACTAAAATTCATCCTGACACAAGCAAGATTAGTCTCATTCCGTTTACATATAAAATATAATTTTACACAAAAAAAAAAATCGTAATTAGCATTATAATCCCGAGTATTAATTAATTACCCAATTCATAAGAATCAATGTTGTATCCCTTTGAAATGGTGTATTGCATTAGATCCCGAGCATTTTGTGGGTTCCAATCGCCTAACCACCTCATTGGGTCATCTCTAGACTTTTGCTTGCCATACAGAGCATTCAAACCGAATGTAATTTTAGCTCTGCAGAAACAAATTTATCCATAGTTTAATAGTTGTTAAAGACAATTGATTAAAAAGAAAAAAGAATTCATACCCTGTTTGGTTGAAGAGCATATTAAGTTGATCCCATCTATCCATAGGGAGAGATCCTCTAGTAAATCCAAACAAGCCATCATCATTTCTTTTGAAGTGAGGGAATTTCTTGATGGAGTTCCCAACTTGATAGATAACTTGGTCTTGCAATGACCCTCCTATTCTTATTCTCAAAGGATTGAATGCTAAAACAAAAAAATAGAAAACAAATTAATGCTAAAGATTAAATCTTTACACCCAAATTTTTTTTTGAATAGTATACAAACTAAAATTAAAAACAAATCTTTACCCTTTATAGCATTAGCCAAAATCTTATTATCCAAATCCTGCATAACATATACAAACTTTAATTTAATTGCCCACAAATCAAAAATATATATTGATATATGAGAATTAAAAAAAAAAAAATCAAGAGCTAAAATGAGATGGTAAGTATCTCTTTTTGCCTTAAATAGAAATTTCAAGTTGGAACTCTTAATATAAAGTATTTTTAAAATATGAGAG
The DNA here is from genome assembly GCA_949630135.1 of Balakata baccata. Classification (NCBI taxonomy): domain Eukaryota; kingdom Viridiplantae; phylum Streptophyta; class Magnoliopsida; order Malpighiales; family Euphorbiaceae; genus Balakata; species Balakata baccata. Next base: position 38,256 of record CATIWF010087192.1, read on the forward strand.
ATTGTTTTACCCTTTAAATGTTAAAGGACTTGATTGGCGCAAATTCATATTACTGAATTTTTTAAAAAAAATTAAAAAAAAAAAGAATGAAGAGAAAAATATAATACCAAATTCAGAAGGCCAGCTTGACCCCATGGACATTGGCCATAGTTACATTTAGTACTTGGCCACCAATCTAAAGTGGCACATATGAAGTTATCATCAGTTTTGGCTATGGAATAAAGCCCTCTCACAATGACTTTGGCATCATCTGCAGCTGCAATAGCACTCCAGTAATAACACACCAAAACCATACAAAGACTGTATACTCTGAGATTGGCCATGCTGATAGTGATAAGAGTTAATGGGTTCTGAATGATTTTATTCTCTTGCTCTGCACGTATTTATATACAGAGATATACCCTTTTTTTTTTCTTTTTTTCTTTATAATTACAATAAAATCTAAACTGAAGTAATTCTCTATCTCAATCTTAACTAACACAATCTTGATTGACTAAAGAGTTTTTGGCTTACTATAGAACTAGTAAACCCACATGAAAAATTTATGGATGACTATTACTCGGAAATATAACTGTTTCTTCGTATTATCTTTGTTTCTCTAATTTTATTTTATTTTTTGGCATATAATTATAGTTTTAACTTGCAAACTTATACCAATAATATTAATCAAGACGTGATATAATTAAATTTTTCATGCCACGTCTAAGTGGAGAGAACGAAGATTTATATTCGAGTAATTGTAAAAGAAAGATTGGATATAAGTTTGAATTTGAAACACTATAATTTTGTCACAAAATCAATACAACCGAATTTAATCTTATATTTCACTCATATTTATGACTCATCAACTTAATCAATTCATGATAAAATAAACTAAATTCCTGAACAGAAATAAACTATATTTCTGTACTAAAAAAATTCAAACTCTCCCTCGTGATAATACCAATAATGGCACTAATATTAGTTTTTAATACATCAAATTGAATGGTATTAGAATTCTGGTGCCACTAAAATATGTTTTTCCCCCGGAAAAAAAGGCATCACTCTACAAATACATTCTCTTTGGTATATAACCTCCATTCTATATATCTTTAAGGAGAGGAAAGCCAGAAAGCAAAACATTTTGCAGATAGCTACGGGATTTTCCCATTCTCATTCACAAATTCATAAATATAACGTAACAAGGGCAAGTATGATTAAAGCCTCGATACAACTGAAGAATAAATAGGTGTCTACTAAACTAAGAAATCTGCATCAGAAACTTCAAGGACTTTGTGGACACCTATTGGGTTTACACCAGGCTTGAATGCATTTCCTTCAATGTACCTGCGCATGGCAATTCAACCAATTATCAGTCGCAATATAACAGAACTATTATGTCCTCAAGTGTGAGCAGAAGAGACTAACATTTCTTTCAAGAATGGATGCCTGTAAAAGGCATCTGGAATTCTCCCTGAAAACATATTGTGATCCAAGTACCTAAAAGCATATGGAAGAAACAAAATTGATTATTAAAAATATCAAGCATTCTACAAATCAGCTGATGTTTGCATTGCTATATTTTCCAACTGAAGGGGGAGAAAAAGGAGGCATAAATAATCCACCAACTTGCTAGCAAGTAAGTGCTTTGGTAATAACCATCATGGACGTCTTGATAACTATACAGAAGGTAAGGTACATATGATATGACTGAAAAAGAGGAAGATAAAAGAACTAAGAACATAATCCTAGAAATAGATTATAAATCAAGAAAAGAGCATAATAGAGTCATATGACTACGCAATGAGACATAAATAACAAGATTTGAATATTTATTTGTGACAAATTATATCCCATAAGCTAAAAAAGATTATGAAGTACCTAGAATAATTACCTCCAGAGGCTCTGCTTGAGTACTTTGAAGGAAAAAGATTAGTAAATAACTAATGGAAACATGAAGTTTGAAGGGGAAGTTTTTGTTGAGAATCTTGAGATTATGCAATAAGTCACAGGATGTTTTATCATGAATAAGACCCCTTTTTTTCTATCTATCAACCGAAAACACCATCTTTCACTATGTAAAAACATTGTAATGTGAATTGCTTCAAGGAATAGGAAGATCTGACTTAACCCACAAATCTTAAAGTAAAAGTTTCTGAAACGAACTTACAAGTGAGTCAATCTAGGAATACGAGCAAGTGCAGCAGGTATTATTCCCGACATCTTATTATAAGATAGGTGCCTGTGAAAAATAAATCAATCATTTACACAAATCTTATGTTACATATAGGAGGAAGGGTAGTGCAGGAATTAAGAAATAAGTTGGTTAGAAAAGAACATTCTGATACACCAGCAATAGCGGGCAGAATTCTCCTACACTCTTGGCTGCTAGTACAGCTCATCATAGGGTTATATAGGCCTGAGTGTTATAAACTTTTCTATTATGAATGAATAATCTCTCTTCTCTTCTCTCTTGTTTCTCTCTTCTTCTTCTTCCTCCCTTTTATTCTTCTCTTATTCCTCTGTTTTCATCCCTATTTTTTGTTGTTAACTAACGTTTCCAGTGAAATAAGAGAAAAATTGAAAAGAAAGTGTCATAAGATGCAATAATCAAACTTACACTATTTCTAAATTAGTCAAGTTTGCAAGTTGAGCAGGAACTCCTCCAGTGAGATAATTATTATTTAGATAGCTGCATGAATGATCATATAAGAGTTCACTTCAATTAGTAGTCTGCTCATTTAGCAGAAGACAATGATGAAACAATTGTTTAATAAACTTACAGGTTGCGAAGTGCAGGGAAGCAACCTTCAAAACGTATCAATTCTCTAATAGTACCCACCAAATGATTGTTGCCGACATCCCTATACATAAAGGTTTCATAATGAGACACACTAGAAAAATAATGCTAACCAATACTCTGAAATGAAGATATTAGTGAAATAATATAAGACGTTACAAGTGCCGAAGATTTTGCAATGTCCCCAACTCAGCAGGAATACGCCCAGAAAACCGATTTTCATGTAAATAGAGATAACGGAGCTGAGGAAGATTAGCTAGCTCCTTAGGAATTTCACCTTTGAAATTATTGAAGCTCAAATATCTGCATAAATTCATCTCTTCAGCTTTAATCAGAATAAACACCATTATCAAATTACAACTGGAAAACAAATCCAATCTACTCACAGATGGGTTAGACTCTTGAGCTCGCCAATTTCAGGAGGAATGACATCTTGCAGTTTATTCCACCTCAAATTACTGAAGAAGACCAGCAATAGAAGAAAAAACAAGATAACCCATCAAATTTTGCAGCAACAAAACCAAATTATCTGAAGCTTAAAAAGTTGTAAGCAGGAAGTAATTCAAATATGAAAAGGAGAAAAGAGAACTAGCAAATACAGAATCTTAAGACGCTTCAACCGCCCAATTTGAGGAGGAATAGGGCCTGTCAATTTGTTATTATGGAGATCCCTGCGAAGTAGAAGCATTCCTAACTAAACTCACTCAATGATAAAAAAAAAAAAAAGGAAAAAAAAAAGGGAGAAACACAAATTGAAGCAAAATCTTACAGTCTAGTAAGATCCAACAAATTGGTAACAGCAGTAGGGAACGGCCCTACAATTGACACAGCATAAACTTCTCTGCAAGCAATAAACATCTATATATAATTCTTTTTTTTTTCCATTTTCAAGAAAATGAAACTAATTTAGAAGAATTCGCAGCAAGTAATTTACAATTCAGTGACAACTCTATAATCTCCTTGAGTGGAACAAGTGATGCCGGACCAAGGCGGCAGGTCACCGTCACCGCAAGGATCGTCGCCGACCCAAGCGTAAACTACTCTCCATCCGAGAGATGCTTTAATCTCATTCAGAGCCTTGACTGCAAGAATCGAATCAAATTGTTACACATTGTTTGATTGAGAATAGGGTATAGGCATCAAAAGAGAGAGAAAGATCTGGTGATTTACCGTCGCGCTTAAGGGTTTTGGAGAGAGCAAGATTCAGTAGCAGAGGGAAAATCAAGATCACAAACACCCAATTCGATACATGGGCCATCTTTCTCAAGCTGAGATCCGAAGAGGACTTGTATTCAAAAAAATTAAAAGAAGAATCAAGATTACATGTGTCTGTATTAATGGAAAATTAACAGATCAACTTATGTCTCATTTACTGTCTTGTTCATTTTCAGCAAACGCGGAAATGAAAGACTTGCTCCGTCGGTGATTAAAAATAAAGGATTTTTTTGAGAAAAAAAAAAAGAAAAAAAAAGTCTAAATATTTATAAAAATACTGCTCTTTATTTTTTTTTTAATATTAAAAACGCTTAATTTTTTTTCCCATTCATACTAAAAGAGCATAAAAATATTATGAAAATAACAAAACTCAAACTCATCTTTTACCGAAAATTTTTCTAAATTTTATCATAAAAATAATAAAAATTAAAATTAATAAAAATTATTCAAAATTATTTAAAATTTATCCAATATTTATTAAAAAATAAAAAAAAAGTCAAAATTATACAAGATTTATCCAATACTTATCTAAAATTTATCTAATATTTATCTAAATTTTACAAAAAAAAATTAATAAAAGTTGAAACTATCTAAAATTTACTAAAGATTTATCCAATATTTATTTAAAGTTTATCTGAGATTTATCCAATATTTCTCACAAAATTAATAAAAATTAAAATTACATAAGATTTGCTAAAAATTTACTCAAAATTTATTTAAGATTTATTTAATATTTACATAATATTTATCAGAAAATTAGTGAAAATTTAAGTTATCCAATATTTACACTATATTTAGTTAATCTCTCAACTAAAAAATGTCAAAAATGTTTACCAAAATCAATAATTTTAATTAAATAAATTAAATATAAATTTTTACATTTTCTTTGATAATTAAAGCTCATCCAATATTTATTTTGGTAATTAGATTAATTAAATACAATTTTATATATTTTTATTAATGAAGTTAATTAAATAAGATTATAAATAAATAAATATATATATAAATATAAATGGTAACCATATAAATTAATGAAATTTTTAATCTACATTTAAAATATAAAAAAATATAGTTTTTTTTTCAATAAAACGATTTTTTTTTTTTTTTTTTTTGCTAAATACACCAAGATTGACCATTTTTAGAAGGGAAAAACTAAAAAATCAAATAAAAATAAAACAGTGATAATGAAAAAAAAAAAAAAAAAAAAAAGACACCAACAAAATTAAAAAAGACATTCAAAAGTCGGCAAAATTTCCTCCAAAAATAATTTATTTAAGAAGATCATTTTATTTGGTTTTCAGGTTTGGACATGGAGATCAGCTCATGGGCGAACAAGTAACTCTTGATTATATGTCTTTTTTTTTTTAATAAACCACCAACTATTATTATTATTATTATTATTATTATTTTATTAAAAATGTATAGTAAAAATTATATAAGTATTAATATTTCTTCTTAAATACAAATAGACACCTAAAGTTTTAAAGAGCAATGAAAAATTTAGTGTGCATCAAACAGAGCTAATAGATAATTTTGACCATAACATAGATTTTATTTATATAAATTTGAATATAACTATATATAAATTTGATTTAAATATATATAAATTTGAATTAACTGGTACGTAATAAATGTATCAATACATCTTTGATTTATCTACTTTATTATGATATGATTAGATATACTTAAAAATATATAAAAGATCTAATAATTAAAATAATTAATTATATTTCAATATTTTCAATATATATGTATAAATTCATATATAAATGAATTTACAATATATTTTATTAAAATTAATTATATTAATATATAAAAATAAAAATTAGTAAATTAGTGATATAATTTTATTAATAATAATCAATTATAGGTAATTATATTATTAAATTTTATTATACTGATAAAATTTTATTTTATGCACATATATGTGTATATATATTTATATGAAAAAATTAATATTTATCTCTTATAATTTGACATAATACATTAGTTTCCCTATGAGATTTGAAAAATATACGATTTGCCCTCTCTATTTTATTTTAGTTAAATTATATAGATTTTCTGTTAAATTTTAAAGTATTTATAGTTGATAAACAAGAATATTCTCTTTTGCTCATGGGATATAGTATAATATATCAAATTTCAGAGATGTACGAGTGCAATAAATCAAACTTGCAATGAGGTATCAATACAATATATCAAACTTTTAGGAGATAAATAATATAATTTTTAAATCTTATGAATATTATTGTATTTCAAATCATATATTTTTCAAATATTAAGGAGTATTGTATTATGTCAAACTACATAAAATAAATAATAATTGTTTCTATTTATATACATATTATATTATATTAAGTTATTATTAATACATCATAAAATTAATATATACTTATAAAATATTAACTTTAGTTATAGTTATATATATATAATAACTAAATGACGCAAAATAACACATTTATATTTGAGAAATATAGTAATATAATACAATTATACACGATATGATATCACACAATATCATTTATTTTGATTTTCGGGTATAATGTAATTTCCTTTTTCTTATTAATTAGATAAAAGTTTTGAATAGGTTAGAAGTTAATAAGAGCAAGTCAACACATAAAATAGCATTTAAATTTGATAGCAAAAATCAAAATCGGATATAAACTGATCCATTGAGATTTTTTATTAAACAATCCGTGAGACTTGATTTTTGAAAATTTATAACCATAAATTCAAGAGAAAAACATCCAATATATTTTTTAAAACAATATTCCACACAAATAGCTTTCCCTTCCTCTTTTTTTCTCTCTTTGTTCTTATTTTTTCCTTCTCTATACATCATTACCAACTCTTTTCATTATCTAAATGACTTCCGATCGTTACAAAATTCAAACCATAAATTAGTTTTTCATCTTCTCATATTTTTCCAAATTTTGATCGGATATTCGGGAACTAAAAGAAAAAAAATTAGGTGTTAGGTTGTCCCTCCCATTTCTTATATTTTTCAACTTCTTTTCTCAAATCTAACACTGAAATGGACTCAATTTGGACTATATAGTTTGAGTTCCAAGCACTATTGTTTGAAAGTTGAACAAAGAATGATTCATTAGCTGGAGCTGCCGCAAAATCTTATAGATTTAGAAATTTTCAATCACTTTCAAGCTACAAATTTGTACATTTTGACTCTTCACATCTCAATAAATCTATTTGTATTATCCGATCATTATACCACTGTCGTTGGAAATTTATTAGTTAGTAAGAATGAGGTTGTTGTGCATAGGTAGCCACCATCGACTGTTTTTTATATGTTTAAAGGGTATATATGGAAAATATGAGTTATATTCATCACATTCATCATATACTATGTATGTGTTATACATTGGGTACAAATGAATATATCTAATTTTTCAAACATTATCTATTTATATATATTATTAACATATAATATACATATAACCAATAGTTGATGCATTTTGAATTTATGTCTGCACAAAAAATGCATGTGTAATATGTCAAACATTTTTTTTTTCTTTTATAGATTTTATGTTGTTAAAATTTTATAAAAATCCAAAACTTATGAAAAGTTACAAATTTGCCTTCAATATATAAGGAGGTGGCAAGAAACAAAGTGGTAAAAATTTCTTTTCCCTTGCTCTCTCTTCTCTTTCTTTTTTCTTCTTCTCTTCTTTCTCCCTACACCACTATCAACTCTATTCACCAACCAAACCACCTCCGATCATCATAAAATTTGAATCACAACTAGTTTTCCACATTCTCATTACTCCAATAATATCAGTTTTTCCAAATCTAACTGGATTTGCAAGAACGACAAGAAGAAAAATTGGGTGTTAGGTTGCCCTTCCCATTTTTCTCGTTTATTGGTTTTTTTTCTTAAATCTAACACTGTAAATAGATTCCGATGGTCAAAAAACTTTGGACTGGACAATTTGAGTTTCGAGTACCACCATTTGAGAGCTAATCGGAGAACGATTTTTTTGCTAGAGTCGCTACAGAATATTGTAGATCTAGACATTTCCATCACTTCCAAGCCACAAAGTTGTATTTCGGACTCCTGTATCCTAATGAATCTACTAGTATCCTCATATCATCATTATGCCGTCATAAAAAATTTTCTAATTAGTAGGGACGAGGCTGTTGTATATAGATAGCCACTATCAGCTGTGTTATATGTTGGGTATATATGTGAAATATGGGTTATATTCATCACACTTATCATGTATTATATGTTTGTTATATGTTGGGTATGTACGAGTATATCTGATTTTTTAAACATCATCTATTTATACATATAACTAGCATATTATATACGTATAACCAAGTTACAATAATTAATGTATTTTGAATTTATCTCTGCACAAAAAATGCATGTGTTATACGTTAGATAATATTTTTTGTTCTTTTATAAATTTTTATATGGTTAAAATTTTATAAAAACCAAAAACTTATGAAAAATTATAAATTTGCTCTAGGTATATATAAGGAGATAGTAGGGACCAAAGTGGTAAAAAAAAAAAAATTTTCCTTCCTCTTTCCTCTCATTTCTTCCTACACTACTTCTAACTTTGTTCATCACCCAAACGATCTCCGATCATTATGAAATTTAAACTACAAATGGTATTTCACCTTCTCATCATTCCGATAATATTAGTTTTTCAAAAATTTGATCGGATTTGTAGAAATGACTAAAAGTAAAATTGGGTGTTAGGCTGTCTCTCCCATTTTTTCTATTTTCCAAATTTTTTTTTTTATCAAATCTAACATCGGAAATTAATTTAAAAATTTGAAAAACCTTAGATTGGATAGTTTGAACTTCAGGCATTACCTCATATACCAAAGATGATAACATGTCCCATATGTGGAAATGAAAAAGTATCTTTATGGAATTGTTATTTATGGGATAATATTTTTCATAATTTATCTTTATTTGGTCAAGATAGAGTTATCCATTTTTTTTTTTTACATAATAGGTATCCATTTTTTCATATTTACTAATTTTTTATTAACGTCCTTTGCACGTGATTATTAAATATTGGACTCATCATTAATTATTATTTGATTTTTATGTAATTTTTTTATTAATTTATTTCATTTTATTATTACATTTTTATTCATAGTGAATTATAAGAGTAATGTTTATCTCAAATTCTATCAAATTGTTAATTTTGTCTATTATTAAAAGTTATATATAAAATAGATATAGTAAGTATTTTATGGTTTTAGTAATAATAAATTATGTATATTAAATTATAGTGATGAATTTATAAATTTTTTTTATTAGAATTTGATTATTTATTGCTTTGAACTTGATTGTTTATCGTTATGAATTTAATTATTTATCGTTTTGAACTTGATTGTTCATCGCATATTCATTATTTATAGGTTTAATACTTATATTTTAATTGTATATCATGTTGAACTTGATTGCTCATCGTTTTGAATATAATTGTTCATCAGTTTAAATTTGATTGTTCATTACATGTTCGTTACTAATAACACATTTTTATTATTTTTTATTACTTATTAAGTTATTACTTATTAATATTTAAGTTAATTAATTTAATAAATAAATAAAATAATTTGATTAATGAATTGTCAATACTATTCAATAATAAATTAAACTATTAAATGACATCATCAACTCAATTAACTAATACAATCAAATTGGTATGCTTAGCACATGATTATTAGATATTAGATTCATCATTAATCATTTGGTTTTTATATAAGTTTTTTGTTTTTCATTAATTTGTTTTATCTTATTATGATATTTTATTATGTTTATCTCAAATTCCATTAAATTATTAAGAGTCATATAACATAGAGACAGTAACTACTTTACAGTCATTTTGTCTGTTCACACTATTCTCAATCATCCATATGCAATGCATATAGTTTTTAATAATTAGATTCATCATTATTAAATAAATATTAATAATAATTTTGTCTGGCAAATTAATTTTTTTTACTTTTAACTATCATGTAATTAAGTCATATTTAATTCAAATATTAATAGTTGTAAATTATATTTGACTCTTATATCATACTGTATTAAAAAACATGTTTTATTATCTAGCCTATTAATTATCTTGCCCATTATATTTATTAATTTATTTACTATATACAAATTATTTTGTTTATTCTATTTTTTACTGTGCCTTCCTAATATTTTATTAAATTATTTTTTATTTCTTTTTAATATTAGTTATATATTTTTTGTATAAAATATAGTTACTCAATTCTAATACAATTGGACTTCTAATTAATTAATTATTAATATTATTCACTAATAAATTAAATTATTAAATGATAAAATTAAACTTATTAACTAATACAAATAGATTGGTTGCGTTGCAGTTAATTATTAGATATTGAATTAGTATTATAATTCATAAGAAAATCACTAATTTGTCGATTATTAAAAAACATATATAAATAGAGATAATAAGTATTTTACAGTCATTTTACGCATATCTCAAATTACTAATTTGTCTATTATTAAGAGCCATATATAAAATAGATGTAGTAAGTACTTTACGATTATTTTATTTGTCCCCTTATTCCTAATCATTAGAGCTGTCAATTCGTGTTGTGTCGTGTCTAATCGTATCGTGTCTTATTTCGTATCATATCTCGTATACCCAATATACTACACGAAACTATTTGACGAGGTTAACTAAACATGTCTATATTTATATGCATACATGACACGAGACACAATTACACATAAATATTAATATAATTATAAAAATAATATTATATAATACTTATTTATATTTATTTATACTAATACAATTAATTTTAACATATTTTATTATATATAAATATATTATAAATATTTAAAATATTATATTCATGTTTAATCGTGTTGACACGATTATAATCCATATCCGTATAAATCCGTATCGTTTAATTGTGTCGTGTCGCAAATTGCTAGCTCTACCAATTATCCACGTGCGTTGCACATTATTTTTAATAATTAAATACATTATTATTAAATAAATAAATAATAATAATTCTGTTTAGCAAATTAATTTTAGTTACCTTTAATTATCATGTAATTGAGTCACATTTAATTTAAATACTAATGATCATTAATTATATATAATTATAATTGTCCATCTCTCCTAGTTACTAATTTGTACATTATTAAAAATTATATATAAAACGAAGGTAGTAAGTATTTTATAATCATTTTGCTTATCCCCCGTCTTTTCTCTATTTCCACGTAATAATTGGACTCATCATTATTAAATAAATAATAATAATAATAATATTGTCTAGTAAATTAATTTTAATTACTTATTAAGTCACATTTAATTTAAATAATAATAGTTTTTAATTATATTTGATTCTTATAATTTATATAAAAATAAATTATATTATACTATGCAAGTAAATTTTAAAAATTTAACTCATTATGTGTAATTTATTATTGAACTATATAAAAATTATTAAAAAATTATAACTTATAAGAATTGTACTCAGTATTTTAAAATTCATATCATATGTTACGTATATGGTTGTAATTTAGTTTAGATTTATCATTATATAAATTCAATATTTTAGTAAAAATCATTATTGTTATACTTTGAATCCATTTGAATTTTATATAATTTTATATTAATTTGTTTCCTCTTATTTGGAATGTTAATTAACTAATTAATATTGAGCTAAATATTGAATTATAATGTCACAATAGTGTTAATAAGCTAACTCCGTTTCAATATTAATAGAACTTTTATTCATAAATTACTAATTTATCTATTATTGAAAGTCATATATAAAGTAGATGTAGTAAATATTTCACAGTCGTTTTATAAATCTCCTATTCCCACTTTTATTAGTTTTTTTATTAACGTACGTTGCACATGATTATTAGATATTAGACTCGTATTATAACTTATACAAAAATTACAAATTTGTTCATTACTACTAATTTATCAATTAGTAAGAGTCGTATATAAAATAGAAATAGTAAGTACTTTACAGTCATTTTGTCCATCTCTCCTAGTTACTAATTTGTATATTATTAAAAATTATATATAAAACGAAGGTAGTAAGTATTTTATGATTATTTTGCTTGTCCCCCTCTTTTCTCAATCATCCATATAATAATTGGACTTATCATTATTAAATAAATAATAATAATAATTTTTTCTAGTAAATTAATTTTAATTACTTATTAAGTCACATTTAATTTAAATACTAGTGATTTTTAATTATATTTAATTTTTATATTTTATATAAAAGTGAATTATATTATACTGTGTACGTAAATTTTAAAAACTTAATTTGTTATGTATATGATTAAAATAAATTAATTATTGAACTATATAAAAATTATTAAGAAATTATACTTCTCAAATAACTTATATGAATTGCATTCAGCGTTTTAAAATTTATATTATACATTATGTACATGTTTATAATTTAGTTTAAACTTATCACTATATAAATTTAATATATTAGTGAAAGCTATCGTTGTGATATTTTGAATGACAACAGGGATGGATTCAAAATTTTTCTTATGTGGGGACAAAGTTAATTTAATAGATAACAAATTAAAATTTATACAAAAATTAATTCTCTATTATGTTTAGGAGAGAAAATATGTTCAAGAACAAGTAAATCATAATAATTTTTGTCTCTATTTCCAATTATATTGTGGTGTCTTTCAATAGATTCGTTAAAACTCTTAACCGTATTAAAAAATATAGAAAAACAATAATTTGCTTACCAAATTATCTATCAAACCATGAAAAAAATTCAACAAAAAACAGAAACAAATCAACTATCTGTTTTACGTCAAGTAATACATGAAGTAACTAAAAATATTTAAAAATTAGGAAAATCTTTTTTTTTTTCTATTATTCAAATCCAAGGTCATTAGATAAAAATTTAAAAATGAAAAGAGAAACAAAGTATGTAACCAATATATAAAAAAAAATGTAAGTTACTATGTAAAGTAAATAATATAAAATTTTCAAACATTAAAAAAAAACTAGCTGCGATTAACTCAATTGATGTATCTATGATGAAATAATTATGATAAAAGTGAAAAATTTTAAGTTCAATACTTAATTCCTACAAAATGTACTTAAAAAAACATCTTATAATTTATCATAGTCAAAAGATTACTTCAAGAAGATATATTGAACTAAATTTGAGAAAATAAACTAAATTAAAAGATAAATATCAATGCTCAAACAATTAAATATTCACAATTCATATACTAATGAATAATAATGTTATAAATATATAAAATCACCCTAACATTAAATAATATGTAATATAAAAAGAGCAAAAAAAGTAATATTTTTTTTTTGTATTTTTTAATAACTTACTACATAAAATATATAAAATTATGTTTTACTTTTCTAAATGGAGGCAAAATATTAATATACAAAAAAAAATTTAAGAACTAAATTGAATAATTGGAAGGGGGCAATTGCCCCACTGTGTATCCATCCTCGTTATTTAGGGAAATGAAAAATAATATTTTCTCTTTTCAAACTGTACAGTAGCTCATTTTTGGGGTGAAAATGTGAAATTTGATATTTTTTTCTAGTTCAATATTAAAATAATATATATTATTTTCCTCAATATATCAAGATTGAATTTAATGTGTTTCAAAATATTATTTAGATACGTAATGAAATATAATTCGAAACTCTATGGAAGAAAAAACACCATGAATAAAAGTTGGGACTTGGGAGGACGAAAGAAGGCAAGTTTTTTTCATTAAATTATTATTTTTTCAATATTAGTTATTTTATTTTTTTATATAAAATATAGTTATCTAATCTTAAGAGAATTAGAGTTCTAATTAATAAATTATTAATATTATTCATTAACAAATTAAATATTAAATGATAAAATTAATTTAATAAATTAATACAATTATATTGGCTTTTTGATCAATTTACTTGTCTCCATATTCTTACTTTTATAAATAAATAGTATGATATTCATTCTCCAACACCATCTGCTTCATGCTAATAGGATCTTAAATTTTTCAATGCTGAGATTTGCCTATTTTTCTATTTATTTTTTTTCTTTTATTGAGTAAATGACTTGGAATTTTGATAGAAAGTGGCACAAACACAACCACATCTGTTAATTTTTATATATAATAATTTTAACCAAATTATGTATATGATGAATTTTATTGATTTTATTTACTTGGCTTCTTTGGCTATCAAATTAATTATAATTTTAAATTATTTTGTTTCCAATATATTGAATCTTTAGCATCTCAATAACATTAATTTATTAAATCAATTAAATACAATTTCAGTTAGTTTTATTTTGTATAAAAACAGTTAAAATTATTTAAATAATAATAGTTAATACAAAATTTTTAAGTTAAGAAATAAAATTAATTTAAAATTGATAATTTATACTAAAAGAGTTAATTAAATAAATTTTTAATTGTTAAATTTAATTATATAAATTCATAAAATTCAAATAAATATTTTTCTGAATGATGAGGTCTATTACAAATTGGTAAAAAATTTACCATCAATTAAATACTAAAGTGGACTCTTATGAAATTTTTTTTTATTACAATACTAAAGTGAAAGATAATTGAGTCCTCGTTAAAGCAATACAATATTTTTTATTCAATTCCTCCTTTGATTGCATAAAAAAATATGAGATGAAAATGAATAAATATAATCCATCTTTTGACAAATATTTTTTTTTAACTACTAAAAAGTTAGAAGATTATGATATATAGAAATTTCTATTTTTTTCCTATTAGAAAAAAATATCTTTCATTGATTATCTGATTGTAGAATATTGTAAAATCATATATATAGTTACATGTTCGGATAAAATAAAATCACAATAAATAATAATTTATTCCCTCGGCACAATGCTTGTATTCATATTATGATTGGAGTTAAACCATAATTATTAGATATTATTGAATATTGTAGAATTATACAGAAAAATTATATGTTTTGATAAAATAAAATTATAGCAAAAATAATAATTAGAGAAAAAATTAAAAAAATTAAAAAATAATGATTGATAGTCAATTAAGAGATAATAAAGTGTGGCTTATAAAATACCCGACAGAACGTGAGAATTGATATAAAAATAAATAAAAGTAATTATGTAACACCTCCTTACCCCACTCTGTAATAATAAGGTAAGTGAGTATTACCTGTATAACTGTCTTAATTATTCAATTAAAAGAAAACACTGGAATAAATTTTTTTTTACTAAAATATTTATTTAAAATATACATATATTCAATATAAAAGTTTACACACTCTAAAACTCCTTAATTTATATATATGGCTATTTAACTTAGATTTATATCTATATTAAATTCACTACAATAGTATTACATACCCCAAAATATTTATACTACATGAACTACATGAAATAAGTTTTTAATAATATTTTACAAAGGTTTACTCAAATATACCAAAATAAATTTGAGGCTTTAGCTGCTACTGAATGAATTTTCGCTTTCTTCTGACAGCTAGTTTATCTTTTCCAAAACGTTAGTATCTGCGCGAGGGAAAAACACCCGCGCTAAGCTACTAGCTTAGTGGTGCTTCATAGGATAAAAATCATACGTACAATCCATTTATAAATTTTATATATGCCACAACATAATACAAATATTACGAATAATAATTCACTTATATTCACAAATTAATTATGACATGTAATTTAACTTGTAAAAATGTATTCCCATTTTTTTATTATCTTTATTTATACAATTTTATTATTATTATTTTTAGTTAAGTCCCTAACACCTGTGTTTGAACTTATTAGTAAGAATATAGGGATTTGCCATTTCCGGCCTTTTTATAATATTGTCATTCCCGGCACTTAACTTGTTGCCATTACCGGCTTTTCTTTTTTTTATTATTATTATTTGCCATTACCGGCTTTTCTCTTTTTTTTTTTTTTACATTGCCATTGCCGGCTTTTATTATTTTTATAGCGCGAGTTTCTTTTTCCCTTTATTGGCATGTCAACCTATTCTCTATTATAGTTCAAGCCTAGGTGTGTTCGGGCTTCAATATAATTATTACCATTACCGAATCATTGACATTTTTTGTACACTTATGAATATGGAATGCCCATATGAACAATTGAATATCAAATAACCAATAATTATTACATGTAAAATATGCCATATATATAAAGAAAATACCACAAAATAAACTTTCTCATGCATGGTAGATTCAGGCCCTGGGATTGTAACCCAATTTAGGCCCATTTACACTCATAATCTGACTTTGTCACCTTCTAAGATTTTATGCTTTATTGTCTTAGGTTTAAAATGTAACAAAAATCACCTCAATTCGAGTTTTCTACTAAAAGTTATGGTCAAAATATAGGATAGTGTTCCAATAATTTTTACTCAACATTTTCATGATACTCTTATGTTCGAGATTTTGTGACCGAATTTTGACCTAGATATAAGCTGAATTTCAATTCATGATCTTCATAATAGTTTTAGCTCTATGTCTTAGCTATC